>CM060627.1:29335145-29400145 GCA_030578275.1 Meda fulgida
CAGGGCATACAGTGGGAAAAGAGACTTAGAGGGCAGTATTTTTACTTTAAAGCAGATGTTCGCCCATTTACTCACTTTTATTCAGATTTCGTATGAATTTCTGTCACAAAATGGAGCTTTTCTTGTCCTCTTTGAAGCTTTGGAGGCTGTTGATTTTCATTGCATGGAAGAGAGCAGCTCAGACATTCTGCTAAATTTCTTCTTTTATGTTCTACGGAAAAAGGAAGTCATATGGGTGAGTAAATGTTGGGTGAACGATCACTCTTAGGAAACAAATGGCCTCATCGCGCTGGTTTCTCTTTCGTTGTCGTCTTCTCTCCCTTTCAACTTGTCTGTTTCATCGCTGCAGGACTCTGATGATACTGTGATTGATTGTGTATTGCTACTGTATTTCTTCTGCCTGTAATATGATTTCCTATTTGTCTGCCAGATGTCCACCGCCATAAACTGGTCTCAAGACCCATTCATAAGTCATAATGGTTCTGGTGACTGATGAAAGACAAAAAAGCAGAAGAAAGCTGAAAGGTGAAAACGAGAGGTTGCATGAGATGAAAGAGGAAGTAGTTTCGTCCGGCAAAGACAATAACATGCAGATGGCAGGTTATATTTCGCTCCAAAATCAAGAGAAAGAAAAATGAAATAGTCTGTTTTTAAGTCCATTAAAAGATTTGTTGTTGTGGCATTATTTGCATGAAAGTAGTTCACCCAATTCTCTTTACCATAATTCGAAAACAATTATACATTATTACATTTCTTCTATTAAAGTATTTCTATCATTCAAAAGTTTGGGGTCGGAAATATTTTTTAATGTTTTTGAAATGTCTCTTCACTATGGCTGCATTTATTTGATCAAAAATGCAGTAAGAACAGTAATAGTGTGAAATATTATTTCAATTTAAAACAAATCTTTTCTATGTGAATACATTGAAATTTTTAATTTATTCATGTGATATAAAGCTGAATTTTCAGCATCATTACTGCAGTCTTCACGTTCACATGATCCTTCAGAAATCAGTCTACTATGATGATTTGCTGCTCAAGAAACATTTATTATTATTATCAATTTTTCAAAACAGTTTTTTTGGGGGATTCTTGGAACAGAAAGTTCAAAAGAAGTTTTTTTTTTAATAGAAATATTTTGTAACTTAAAGGTCTTTACTGTTACCTTTTGAACAATTTAATTAATCCTTTCTGAATAAAAGTATTAATTTCTTTCAAAAAAATAAGAAAAAAAAATCTTACTGACCCCAAACATTTGAAAGGTAGTGTACATCATGGCTTTTGCACTGCACTGCCTTTAATTTATGCTGATTAAAAATTGTAAAAACAAACAAAAACATATAATGTGTATTACTAATAATATAAAATGTTCATTAAAATAATGTCACAATGCCAATATCATAATAGTCGATTAGTAGTAATAGTAGTCTTTTATTATTATTATTATTATTTTGGACGTGAACCGAGCATTCACACATCCAGTCGTATCTGTACGGTACTGGCCAAATAATTAAACTCTGTTTCTGTTTGTCTGTGTGACTTTGAATTTGTCACTGATTATCCAGACTACCATTATACGCGTTTAATCAACCGTACAAGACATCGAACCTGGCCTGATATGTGCTGACTGCTCAAAATCTGCCTACGGAAATCCAGAGTAAGAACACCCAGATTTACCTAACTATTAGTTGCTAGCTTCTTTTACAGGACTGTCCTGTGTTACATGTAAAAAATGGTTACATGTACAAATTTTAATTTTTGATGTTGTGTGAGACGTGATCAAACCTAAAATATTGTAGAATGCTTGTTTGAGTCTAATCATTTGGTCATGACTGTACTGTAGGGTTTTGAAATATCCACGTTTCCATCTATAGGAGAACATGAACTATTGAAACTATGAATCCTCTGCCTGACTTCCTGTGTGATGAGGAGGTGCTGAACTAGGAAATAAAGAGAGGGAAGATAATAGGAAGAAGTGTTTAAAGGCTTTGCTGTTTTCCTTCAGTTGTCCTCGCAGCAGGACATCACGTGAGTGCAGCTGTTGTTACTGCTTCCATTGAGACTTTAGCAAAAGGCTCTTTTGTAGAAGATTGTTTTTTCTTTCTGTTATGAATGTGTGAATGGGGTTTAAAGAAGGGCTTAATCATGTACGCTCAAGGAAAACTGAACTTCACACAAGCTTAAGATTTAAAAACGATGGAGGAAAAAAAAGACTCGTCTTGGTTTTGTACTGGAGTGATTTGTTTGATCAGTTTAGTGTTGGTACTGTATACTGGTATATCTGGTTATCCATGAGCTTAATTTGAATATGCGATTTGTTCTTCCTGTCTAGAAACGTAGTTGTTATTATAAGCTTCAACTCATATTTAGGTTATTTTTAATTTAGCATTAAGCTGAAATAATACCTCTAATCTCTGTACAGCTCTGGCAATGCATCTCAATGCCTTATTGTACTCTACCGCATTTAATTTGTCAAACACTACAACTATTTTAAATTATAGTCGATGATGAACCAGTAAAAAAGGAAATTAAGATAATAATGGGATGTATTTATATTTATATTTTTATATTTCTCAGCAGTATGCATGTCTATAAACATAGCAAAACAAAAATGTTGATGCTTACCATGATCATGGATATTATGTTATTATTTTGTAGATGATGTAGATGATGTTATCATTTTGTAATTTTGACTATTAAAAGGAAATGGAGTAATCATATCTCTGTGGGTCACGTGACTTATATTGTCAAGATTATCTGTGTGTGTGTGTGTGTGTGTGTGTGTGTGTGTGTGTGTGTGTGTGCACAGATGTGACCTTGAGCTCCTCTTCCACCCAATCATATTTGCCCATCTAAAATAATAATCCATATCAGTCTAAATGGGGTCACTGAGAAAGCAGGAAAAACGAGAACAAACGCGTCAGTAAATGAAGTGAGTGAACAGCACAGTGCTTTCTGATCTTCCTGAAGATGAGTCTTTGTCTTGCTGTTGTAATTTATCTTGAGCACATCAATAATGAATGCAGCGCTTCGGTGTGATCCGATGCGGTGAGCTTTAGACCTCGTGTTGGAAGCTGGACTGTGGCCAGTCGGATCCCAGGACTTCAGGTGTCAATATTTGAGCCCTTTCACTGTCCTCTCATACGTGTAAAATCAAAGCGGTTACATCAACATGTGCAACCAGGCAATAAATGACTGATTGTTGCAGTGCTTACAACGCAGAATTGATATTCCTCAGACACTGGTTGAGAAGTTTACCCTACACCATTAACCAAACACTTGGGTTTAAATGTTACATTGTCTTTTTTTAATATAAGCATCACAAATTAAGCATTTTATTTTTATATTTTACTTTTACGATGTTTATTTTTTCCAAGTGTTGAAATGTTAAATTTGCCATAATTTGGGTATTTTAGACTTTTTAATGTTTTCTAGAAAACTTCATAAGAAAAAAATACTTATTTAAACTCATTTGGTATGTAAGTATGTGTGTGTGTGTGTGTGTGTGTGTAATTATGTACGGTACACGTATATACACTGTCCAGTCCATAAAAAAAGTTGCTGTTTGGATTTAAATAGGTAATTATTGCAGTGATTATTTTGTGTGTATATATACTGTATATCATATCAAACATTTGACAGGAAAATCTTTCTATAAAAGTTTGTATTTGAACAACCCAGTCGGTATTTCAGAATTTTAATTCAGAAACACTCATTTATTTTCTACAGTACTCATGCAGATTTAGCCTTTTGCAAGTGCATTTATAGTGTTGAAATTTTCAATTTATCATCAATTCTCTATTTTAGACTTTACAATTTTTTCATTAGAAATTTATAATGGTTATTAATTCAATTGTACGTGTTCGGCTTTTAAATGTAAACATTTTATTTTGTTTTCATATATAACACAATTTCTGTCCTTGATACCATCACCAAACATTTTATAGAGATAAATGAGTTTGTATTTGGACAGCTCAGCCTGTATTTGTGAATTTTAATTCAGAAACAGTCATTTATTTTTATTATATGCATTTAGTTTTAATTCATTTGTGTTATCAAATCCATCCAAGGCTTTCCAAATTCCAACTCTTTTTCCAAAAAGTAATGTGTGTCATCACTGTGTCAGTGTCCACACCGACTCACACACTCCAGATCTTTATTCTGGGCCAAATGATAAACGATTCAACACAGAATGAAAGAAGATTCCCATAACTGACAGTCCACCCATGCACATGTTGACTGCTGTAACGTTGCATGATATAAAACAAAGTCTTCCATTAGTGTGGTAACAGTTTTGGATACATTTCGACTCGAGGGATTGCGACTGACGTTTTTATTCGTTTCCCCCCAAAGAATTGCCTGAATCCACTAACAAACAATTAGCAGATCCCACATGCGTCCTCATTTTGATCTCCGGAGGGACGAACTGTCCGTTCCGCTCATTGTTTTTATCTCAACAAGAGCGTGAAATCCGCACCTCAGATGTTCTGATGATGATGGTGCTCTCAAGCTCTCCACTGACCTACATAACAGCGCTTATGGGTGGAAAGGTCGACGCTAGAGAACGCGTCGGAGTCCTGTAGCCTATGGTTTGTGAAGTCAGCGCGATCTGGAGTTGCGTTATTGATTTGATGGTAATGGACGCGCGCGTTGCAGCGTTGCAGCTGCCATCGCACTGCTGTCCTCTGTGGGAATCTGGTCGATAATGTAGCATGAGACCAGGCAGGAGAACAGACTTTATCTCACCACTGTGGAGGTGTCGCGGTCTGAGGCGCATTTCAGTGGCTGAAAACATCGTCTCGCAGGAACTAAACCGAGACATTCAAGCGACGTCGGGAGATTTCCAAGCGATTCTGTGCGCAAAAGCGGACTGATCAAAACCAGCAAGCGCATAGTTGAGCAACGGAGCTTCTATTCTAAAACTATAGACTTCAGAGGCACTGCAAATACACACCAAAAACCATGTCAGTAGATAAAACATGCACCCGCTCTTCGCTATTTGTTTGCAGGAGGACGCGAGGGTCGACAGGCCGCTGACAGTCACGTATGTTCATCCTCTCGCTTCATTCATTTTGTCATTCATGTTCCATAATATGTTTGTTAGTTTGGCAGCAACGAACCATTCCAATGTTGGCGACCATTATCATCACGCAAATACACGAGCACTGTCTTCCATTAACCAATAACGCGTCATTTCGAGAGAGGGACACGTTTGTCACTTAGTAATGTTTGGAATAAAAGGGTGGTCGACCATTTTGTGTTTAGATAGATTGAGTCAACGTGCTGCTACTTTTCTTCTTAAACCTGCGGGGTTTTTGTGATTACTTGATAGCGCATTGCGCATTTTTGTCTGTGCCTTTAGCTGGGGTCCACGTGCATTTACATCAGCTGATTTACGAGCTGTAGGCTAGAAATGATAAAAGCTCCTAAAATAATATGAATGCTATAGATGCTTTAATGGGGAGGTCAGTGAGGCTGTGGAGAAGCATGTTTGCGTGCAGGGGATTGATGGATGTCCAGCAGCATTAGTGATGATGATGATGATGGTGTTGGGATGCAGGTCCCATCCTTTGTTTTGGACAACAATAGGGGCCTGTGTCAAAACACTATTCACTCATCACTTGTTTTCTGGGGCATTTATGACAGGTTCATCCATTTAGTTACTGTGTTTTATATTTATTATTATTTATGATTATGTATAATATTATTATTTGCCAGCATTTAGTATGCATCATATTTATATCAAATACTATTGCATTATGGCACTGCTTTTAAAAATATTCTACATAATTATGATGTATAAATATTATTATAATGAATGTGTAATTGATTGATATTAATATAATACATTTATAAATATTTATGTAATAATACACATGTATTTTTTATTAACTTTATATATAATATATTTATATTATTTAATAAATATATATGTAATAATATGCATAAAGTATTCTTTAAAATATTATTGCACTATATCAGTTTTAAAATTTATATAATTATTAGTTAAAATATTGTAGTTCACTATTACATATTTTTAATGTTTACTAACTTAATATATATTTCAAAATATTTATGTAATTTCTGCTTACTATCTTCATAAATAGCTATATTTACAAAAACACTACATTATGGATTTTCTAATGTATTTTTCTGATTTCTATTTTACTGATACTTTTCAATATATTTTTTATTCTTGTAACAGTATGCCTCGAATAAAAAAGTTTGAAGAGTAGAAGTTATAATAGGTATTTTAATATGTATTTAATGAATTTAATACATTTATTTAGTGTATTGTTGATGTATATTAATATGTTCTATTTAAAATATATAAGTATTGAGTGTGCACTTTGAATGTTCACTGTCCGTCATCATTGAACTTTTACAGTAGGTTGCATTATATTAATACAGGACGTGTAATTCAGGGCAGAAAATGCAGGATATAATTGACTCTGATTCGACTCTTAGTTCTGTCGATGACATGTGACTTGGTTTGCATGTGTTAGACTTAAGTTGCTTGTGACGGGCCACATGTGGTACCATATGGGGCGTACATAATAACTTGGTTTATGCAACACAATTCATACTAAAGAGAATCCATTTCCCCCTCCTGTTCTTTATCATTACTATTTCCATTTAAAAAGCTACTTTGAAAATGTTGCTTCAATCATTTTTTTTGTTTCTTCATAAGCTTTCAGTTCCTCACTGTATCTTGTTACAGAAGGGGGAGCCGGACGGGACGTCTGCGGAGGGCTTTTTTGAACACAGTATTATCAGAGTTCACCCTCCAGAGACCATGTTGTCCATCTTAGCGGCGGGGTCTGTGTTCTTCCCGGGCCTTTTCCTGTTGTCCAAGCAGTGTCTCAAATCCATCCCTGGACTGCGCTGGAATGAGGCCGATGCCGTCATCGTGTCAGCCAGGTAAAGACTTGCGCAGAAGTTAAAGTTGTTCTATTATGCCCTTTCACAAAGTCTTGATTTTGTTTTTGGACTAGAAAAGGTTTTCATGCTTAATTATTCAAAAAATATATATTTTTCACATACTTGACATTATTAAAGCAACCTCTCTGTCAGTAACGCTCTGTTTAGTTCCTGCCTCTATGAAGCCCCTCCTTGGCCCTGTCCCAAATGGCGCACTTCATGCGGACTTTCGGTCTCGCGGACTTAAATTGCGCGTGTTCGCCGAGTCTACGAGTCCGAAGGCCGTCCCATTTAGTAGTTTAACGCTCTGAAGTGTGCTCAGCAGCGCCCCCTTTGTACCCTTGAAGCGGTCTTCCGCATAGATGCCGGCTCCACGCACTTTAACTACCCAGGAATCCTTGCGAAATGCCAATCAGAAAACGGATGAGATCAGAAAACTAACTAACCAATAAATTGGTTTTATTGTGTTCACTTTACATATTTAAAAGCAAAGCAATATTAATATATATATTATGGGTGATGTTAGGAACTATTCTACATGTAACGGTAAAAAGATTAACATGACAGACACATTTGTTAATAAGATAAATATCCTATTTACGTCTTTTAGAAAAAATGGGATAAGTTTTAAAATATATTCTGTAATATGTTGTTTGGATGATGATAATTTATAGCTGATGACAGCTATAACTGCAGTAGATGTGTAACAACACTCACATTGTGAATTGTGTAATTTATTTGAGGAAAAAATCAAAGAGAGGAGTAAAGGTAACTATAACAGTATAAAAGTTTATTGTAAAATCTTTAAAAAAAAGTTAAACAATTAAGTGAAACAACTTTAACTTTCAACAAGTAAATGAAAATAAAGTTATACAATTATATAAAGTGCACAATATTAAATGTTCTTCAACATGTACAATACAAACTGAGGTAAAAAAAAAAAGATTTCTCCGCATGGAAAGCCATCTAACAACAGTAAAAACCACAACAACAATCGGCAGCACATCGACCCGCTGCTCCTGTCCAACAACAACACCCAGACCTTCTTCCTGTTTCCGTGACGATCGAGTCTGTCCCAAAATACCTCTCAATGCGCCCTCGCGGACTCGCGCTAAGGGCCCTGTAGGTCTGCACTACATGACGTCACCGAAGTGTGGACTCTGAGGAAGTCCACAAGTCCTGAGTGTGCCATTTGGGACAGGGCCCTTCTGAAAAGCACACTGTGCTCTGATTGGTCGGCTGGGCCAGTGTGTTGTGATTGGTCAAGCGGTTCGAGGGTGTTTGGGAAATGTCCCGCCCCTTACCATAACCAGCAGTTTCAACACACTACTAACTAACTCCACCAGGCCCCGCCTCCTTATTTAGCCTTGGGCGGGAATTATTTAAATGAGGAATATTGTGACGTGTTCGTTCCCGGAAGAAAATCTAGACTACAATGAAGGCGTTTCAGGGAGTTCAGAAACACTGACACTGATATAGAGAAGAACTTAGTGACTTTGCAGATCTTTATCATGCAGCAACATTACACACTAAAGAAACATGAATATGTAAAAAAGCATAATAGGTCCTCTTTAAACAGCTTATGTTTGGCCATAAGTTGTTAGTAATGTTTCTAATTTGTTAGAAATATTACTGGACAATATGGAGAAATGTGAAAAGACATTGAAGAGAACTGGCTGCACTTGTTTTGTTATATTTTCAAGGTTGGTGTCATCCATCCAAGCTATTATGGCTTCTACGGCTGGTTACATCATCTCCTCATCCTGTCAGGACATCATCGAGGACCAGTAGGTGCAACAGTCATCACTGTTTGGGACATAAAATCAATTTATATCAAATCTTAATCAGAACAGATGTAGTTTTGGCGCTCTTTGTTCCGAATGACAAGATAAAAATAAAACAAAAATAAAAACCTAGTCAGTTTAAAAAGCATAAAGGCTATACGCATACAATTATGATTGTGCATTTGTGCAGTGAGATATGATGATAAACCTTGGGATTCAACTAAATGAATACTGAACTTATGACTAACATGGTCTGACTTTGAGTTCAATAATAATACAGCAAAAAGCCATGAAAAAAAAATTTAGATTTATTTGATTACAGTACCATTCAAAAGTTTGGGGTACGATTGTTTTTCTTTAGTTTTTGGGAACAAATGTATAGTTTTATCCAACAAGGATGCATTAAATTGATGAAAAGTGACAGCAAAGACTTTTATTTCTAAAAATATTTTTATTTCAAATAAATGCTGCTCTTTTGAAGTTTCTATTCATTAAAGAATCATGAGAAACTAAGCATTGCCATTATTAAGAAATATTTCTTGAGCAGCAAATCAGCATATTAGAATATAATATATATAAACGTAATGATGCTGAAAATCTAGCTTTCCATCACACATTACATTTTATATATATATATATATATATATTTATTAAAATATGTTAAAATGGAAATCAGTTATTTTAATAATAATATACATATATTTAAATTATTTCATACTTTTACAGTATTTTTGATTAAATAAATGCAGCCTTGGTGAGCAGAAGAGACTTTCAAAAACATTAAAAACCTTGCTGACCATAAACCTTTGAACGGAAATATATATTTGATAATATAATTTAAAGAACTACAATGTATCATATTTTATAGATTGACTAATTTTGTTTAATACTAACACTGCTAGAAAAGCTAGTGTTTTATAGCTTGTACAATAAATCACGGGGCATTTCACATTTTTATTTGGAGGGTCGGGAGGAGGATGTCAAATATACATGTTTGAAAAAATATTTTCCAGATAATATTTTAATAATTATTTTGACTTCAGTACAATGAGAATTTAAAAGCCAATGATTTCATTTTATTCAAGCGTATGTCTTTATGATATCATTCTTACTAGTACGTTTAATATCTTCATACATTACATGAAAAAGTGTCTCCTCACAAAGGCATCCCAGTTTGGAAAGTTCTAGACCCACGCCGTGTCCCTGACCTGTTCTCAGGCCATCTGTCTCTGTTTTCTTTCTCAGACATTGGCTGACCTGCTCCTACATTTTGTTTGCTGTGCCGTACTTTGTGTATGACATCTACGCCATGTTCCTGTGTTACTGGCACAAGCTCCAGGTCAAAGGTCACGAGGTGGACAACGGCTCCAGGTCCAAGGCCGTGGCAGTCACTGGTTATCTCCGCCGAGAGTTCCTCATGATCTTACATCACGTCGTCATGGTCACCGCATGCTTCCCCATCTCTGTGGTAATTGTGATCACGGAGGCGATGCTTTCAAGAACCAGAATCTCGAATAAAGCATTTTAACTTCGAGAATCGGTTCATGTTCAGATGTGCTGTTTCTCTCACTTTGACTTCCAGTTCTGGAGGCAGGGAAAGGGCGATTACTTCCAGGGTGTCATGTTCCTGGCTGAACTCAGCACACCGTCCGTCTGTCTGGGAAAAATCCTCATCCAGGTATGTGCATTGTTGATCGGACGAGTGCTTCTTTGGTGTTCTTACCCTGATTCATCATGCTCTGCTTTAGTCTTAACAGTGTGTGTCTAACATTAACACAGCTTCAGTTATGTCGTACTTTAATACATTATTCATAGTGAAGTGTATTTACAGAAGTGCTGACTTCACATATACAAGTCTGGCCTGAACCCTGACAGAAAATAAATAAATGCTAATGCATTACTGGAAAGGAAACACACACACACACACACACACACACACACACACACACACACACACACACACACACTCACACACACTCAAAATTATTTATTAAAATCATTTACTCGTCCTAATGTTGTTCCAAATATGTCCATTGTGAAAGAGAAGTGTGCTTAATTGTATTGAATGCGCACTTTTAGTGTACTTCAAATCTTAAAAGTATATTTTATAAAAATTACAAATGTGTAGTTACAAATATATTTAAATACATGACAAAAGTTTTAATCGAAATAACATTAAAATATATTTTAGGTTACCATAAATTCTTGTCAGTATATATTTCAAAAACAGAAGCAATTGTGAAATTACAAATAAAGATGTATTTATGTAATTAGTTGAACTTAAATGTGTTAAATAGGAACTTGACACAGATTATAGATAGATAGATAGATAGATAGATAGATAGATAGATAGATAGATAGATAGAGTGATAGATAGATAGATAGATAGATAGATAGATAGATAGATAGATAGATAGATAGATAGATAGAGTGATAGATAGAGTGATATATAGATAGATAGATAGATAGATAGATAGATAGATAGATAGAGTGATATATAGATAGATAGATAGATCGATAGATAGAGAGATAGACAGAGGGATAGATATAGGGATAGAGTGATAGATAGAGGGATAGAGTGATAGATAGAGGGATATAGGGATAGAGTGATAGAGGGATAGAGTGATATATAGAGTGATAGATAGAGGGATAGAGTGATAGAGGGATAGAGTGATAGATAGAGGGATAGAGTGATATATAGAGTGATAGAGGGATAGAGTGATATATAGAGTGATAGATAGAGGGATAGAGTGATAGATAGAGGGATAGAGTGATATATAGAGTGATAGATAGAGGGATAGAGTGATAGAGGGATAGAGTGATATATAGAGTGATAGATAGAGGGATAGAGGGATAGAGTGATAGATAGAGGGATAGAGTGATATATAGAGTGATAGATAGAGGGATAGAGTGATAGAGGGATAGAGTGATAGATAAAGGGATAGAGTGATAGATAGAGGGATAGAGTGATATATAGAGTGATAGATAGAGGGATAGAGTGATAGAGGGATAGAGTGATAGATAGAGGGATAGAGTGATAGAGTGATATATATAGGGATAGCTTAATAGATAGAGGGATAGAGTGATAGATAGAGGGATAGAGTGATAGAGTGATATATATAGGGATAGCGTAATAGATAGAGGGATAGATTGATAGATATTGGGATAGAGTGATAGATAGAAAGATAGATAGATAGAGTGATAGATAGAGGGATATAGTGATAGATAGAGGGATAGATATAGGGATAGAGTGATAGATAGAGGGATAGAGTGATATATAGAGTGATAGATAGAGTGATAGAGGGATAGAGTGATAGATAGAGGGATAGAGTGATAGATAGTGATAGATAGAGGGATAGAGTGATAGAGTGATATATATAGGGATAGCGTGATAGATAGAGGGATAGAGTGATAGATAGAGGGATAGAGTGATAGATAGAGGGATAGAGTGATAGAGTGATATATATAGGGATAGCGTGATAGATAGAGGGATAGATTGATAGATAGAGGGATAGAGTAATAGATAGAGGGATAGAGTGATAGATATTGGGATAGAGTGATAGATAGAGGGATAGTGATAGATAGAGGGATATAGGGATAGAGTGATAGATAGAGGGATAGAGTGATAGATAGAGGGATAGAGTGATAGATAGAGTGATAGAGGGATAGAATGATAGATAGAGGGATAGAGTGATAGATAGAGGGATAGAGTGATAGATAGAGTGATAGATAGAGGGATAGAGTGATAGAGTGATAGATAGAGGGATAGAGTGATAGATATAGGGATATAGTGATAGATAGAGGGATAGAGTGATAGATAGAGGGATAGAGTGATAGATATAGGGATATAGTGATAGATAGAGGGATAGAGTGATAGATAGAGGGATAGAGTGATAGATAGAGGGATAGAGTGATAGATAGAGGGATAGAGTGATATATAGAGTGATAGATAGAGGGATAGAGTGATAGATAGAGGGATAGAGTGATAGATAGAGGGATAGAGTGATAGATAGAGGGATAGAGTGATAGATAGAGGGATAGAGTGATAGATAGAGGGATAGAGTGATAGATATAGGGATATAGTGATAGATAGAGGGATAGAGTGATAGAGGGATAGAGTGATAGATCGAGGGATAGAGTGATAGATAGAGGGATAGAGTGATATATAGAGTGATAGATAGAGGGATAGAGTGATAGATAGAGGGATAGAGTGATAGATAGAGGGATAGAGTGATAGATAGAGTGATAGATAGAGGGATGGAGTGATAGATAGAGGGATAGATAGAGGGATAGAGTGATAGATAGAGGGATAGAGTGATAGATAGAGGGATAGAGTGATAGATAGAGGGATAGAGTGATAGATAGAGTGATAGATAGAGGGATGGAGTGATAGATATAGGGATATAGTGATAGATAGAGGGATAGAGTGATAGATAGAGGGATAGAGTGATATATAGAGTGATAGATAGAGGGATAGAGTGATAGATAGAGGGATAGAGTGATAGATAGAGTGATAGATAGAGGGATGGAGTGATAGATATAGGGATATAGTGATAGATAGAGGGATAGAGTGATAGATAGAGGGATAGAGTGATATATAGAGTGATAGATAGAGGGATAGAGTGATAGATAGAGGGATAGAGTGATAGATAGACATGTATGCCTTTAAATCTTCTTTTAATAGAAAGGTGTTTTGGGAATGAACGTGTCAAGACAGATTGAGTTCTTCTTCCTGCTTCACCCTCTCAGAGCCTCATCTATAGCTGATAGCGCAGCTGCTTCTGAATATAGCTCTCTGAACTGAGATGAGATTTAGCACATAATATGATATCTCTCTCCTCCCAGCCTCCAGTATATGGAATAACTCAGGTTAGTTTGGTGCTGAGCCAGGTGTCAGCATGTGTGTGTTTACCACCGCTGAGTGTACGGAATAAGTGTTTCAATTACATGCTACACATCCAACATTACGTTTCCTTAAAGGTGAAGTATGCTATTTATCTGTCATTAAAGAAGTTCACTTAAAAATGAAGATTCTGTCATCATATACTCGCCCTCAAGTCGTTTCAAACCTGTATGAATCTCTTTCTGCTGCTGAACACAAAAGAAGATATTTTGAAGAATGTCGGTAACCGGACCGTTGATGGACCCCATTGACTTCCATAGGAAAAGAAATACTTTGGAAGTCAATGGGGTCCATCACCTCTGGAAGTGGAAATGGAAAATAAGGAGTTTCCTAACAGGTTTCCAAAAACACTCCTACCGCTGTTGCCTTGTCTGTCACGGGCCGGCGTCCCGCCCCGTTCTCACACCATAATGATTAAAGGGATTGTAAAATATCACTAAAGGCCAAGTGTTGGGAGTCTTGGGGAAAAACATAATAATAAATGACCCTTTTATTCTCAACAGTTTGCAGAGGTGCATTCCACTTTTTCTTCTTGCTTATTTTCCCTTCTTTTATCAAGTTGCATTACTTATTCTCTCTTTTTGTCTTTTTCTCTTTCTTTCCTACTGTTAAGTACAAGCAACAGCACACACTTCTTCACAAAGTGAATGGAGCTGTCATGCTGATCACTTTCTTCCTCTGTCGAGTCCTTCTCTTCCCCTATCTCTACTACGTTTACGGAAGGTATGTCTCGTTTAAAGCTTCTTTCACTTTTACAGGAATAGCTCTCACAAAAATGAGAATTCAACCATTATTTACTCATCCCCATGTTTTTCTTGCGTGTATATTGTTGTTTTCATAACACTGTACAATAAGGTCCCTTTAGGTAACATTATTTGAGGCATTAGTTACCATTAACTAACAATAAGTAATATATTTGGTACAGTTTTTCATTAATCTTTGTTCACTTTAACTCGAGTGCTCATTGTTAGCTTAGGTCCATTGAATGCTTTAAAAGTATTTTTCATTGTTAGTTCATGTTAAATGTAGTTAACTAATGTTAATAAATGGAATACATTTCAAACACTATTATTAACGACAAGTAAGCAGTCTGTAATAAAATAAGAACAAATAATCAAACTATAAACAATAGCACAAATAAACAATAGAAGAAAAATACAAATGAAATAAACAGATTTTTCAGGTAGATTTAACAATAGTTGCATACAGATTAGCTACAGAAATTGAATAATCAAATGTAAAATAATAGCCTTCACTAGATAAATGAATAAAGATGAATCTTATTAAAGTTATTTAGTCAAGAGCATTGAGTGGTTGAGTCTTTTGTTGTTTGATTAACATTAAAAATAGCAGGATTTAGGCTTCTGTCACTTTTAAGACAACATGTTCAATATAGGCCTACTCATACTGTTGCACATGCGTTTTCTTTCACTGAAGACATAACCTATGTTTACTAGGATAGCAAACAAGACAGGCGTAATTTAGTGTTAAACTGTCCGCCAAACAGCATATGGACATGAGGGTGAGTAAATAATTACAGATTTGTTTTTCCAGAACTATTCCTATAACTTTCTTCCTTTTCCTAACTCCCGCTCTGAGGTGACAATGATCCCGAAGCCATCTTTAGGGAGAATCGTACTCTTTTAGCTTTTTGATTATAACTCAATTTCTTTCATTTCCGTCCACATTCTCTGTCCACTTCCTCTTTTCCAGGTACGCCTCGATTCCCTTCTACCGGGTCCCTTTTGTGGTGCCCTGGCAGTGTAATCTCGGAGCCGGTCTGCTCATGGCCCCGCAGCTCTACTGGTTCTCCCTGATCTGCAGAGGAGCTCTGCGCCTGTTCACCGGCCGGTCCTCGCGCTCCCGCAAACC
This sequence comes from Meda fulgida, assembly GCA_030578275.1. Taxonomy (NCBI): domain Eukaryota; kingdom Metazoa; phylum Chordata; class Actinopteri; order Cypriniformes; family Leuciscidae; genus Meda; species Meda fulgida. Next base: position 29,350,626 of record CM060627.1, read on the forward strand.
CGCGGCTCCGGTCAAGCCTGAGTATGAAGGACACGAGGGAATGCCTCAGTCAGCCAATGGATACAGCACACAGATGGGGGGTCGGGACACACCCACAATGTCTCACTGAGGGGAGGAGCTTATGCAAACGAGACGGGATTGGGTGAACGGCTGAGTAGAGGGGCAGGTTGCCAAGGAAGTACACAGAGTGATTAAAGAGGTACTGAAATAGACTAGACGCCCTGTAATGCATTACAGAACAGCATTATGTTTAGTCACAGGGCTCGTGTTCTGTATATAAGACATGCTTTAGTAGATCAAGGGAAGCTATGCTGAAAAAATCAGTGGAAGTGTCTACACAACGGCCACATCACAACTGAGGCAATAAGTGCAAATTTTACGCGAGAACATTTCTGAACCAAGAGAAGCACTTTTAGTTGGAGACACTTTGAAGGGGTCGAATGTCAAACTGAGGTCTGTTCTTTGCATATATTACTGTAGTGTTGCAGATGCATCATTCATTGAAAAGTCCTTGACTTATTATATTTAGCACTGGTCTACAATGAGCAACCCAAGCTTTAATATCTCTGGAGAGTTCATTCCAAATGCCTCTTGTTCGGTTTAAAGGGACAGTTTACCCAGAAATGAACACTTATTTTATTAGTGAAACACACATTTAAGATGTTAGGCAGAATGTCTGAGCTGCACTTTTCCATACAGTGATTTATTCTGTTCCAAAATGGGAAAAAAGGACCATATACACTACCGTTCAAATGTTTGAGGTTGGTACGATAAAAAAAAGAAGAAAAAAAGAATAAATTAATACTTTTATTGAGCAAGGATGCATTAAATTGGTCAAAAAGTAACAGTAGACATTAGTTATGTCACAAAATATTTGTATTTTGAAAAACTAGAATTTTCTATTCATCAAAGAATCCACATAAATATGAAGCAGCACGACTGTTTTCAACATTGGTAATAATCAGAAAAGTTTCTTTCTTGAGCAGCAAATCATCATATTAGAGTGATTTCTGAAGGATCATGTGACACTGAAGACTGGAGTAATGATGCTGAAAATACAGCTTTGATCACAGGAATACATTCATATAGAAAACAGTTGCTTTAAATTGTAATAATAACACACTGGTTTACTGTTTTTATTAAATAAATGCAGCCATGGCGAGCAGAAAGAGACTTCTAAAAAACTTTAAAACATATTACCGACCAAACCTTTGAATGAGAGTGTAAGTATATTAAAATTCAGGCCGATATGATAAGACAGTAATTATTGATTATAATTCTATACTGTTTTGTTAAACTAAAAAAAAAAAAGAAATACTAAAGACTAAAATCAACCTTTTTAAATGCTAAAAGTAAAGTCAGGCATCACAACATGTACAGTATGAAAAATGCATATTACTTTCTGTTCCTAAAATATAGTATGGCCTCAGAAGACTGGAATATAGCGTATAAATCACTGTCTGTTTGGATGGAAAACATTTGTACATTTTACCTAATATCTACTTTTGTGTTCCACAGAAGAAGAAGAAAAAAAACAATAAATGACTCATTTTCATTCTTGTGGTGAACTATTCCTCTGATCAAATGAAAGAAAAACCCGTCAAATGTAAAGAAACCCTGTCTGTCGGAGAAAGAGGCAGCTCAGGGTTCGGGAATGTATTATTTTGTACATGCTCAGAAAACAAGCGTTACACGTAATGGACAGTTAGTAGCTACCTTGAATGTTCTCCGATTCAACCTGTGATCAAACGCAGTTTTACCAGGAAATTGTTTAAAATGTGTCCATATTATAAGCTCTTTAAACAAACTCCTGAGTCCTGAAACCCTGCATATGTTTTAAAGGGACATGATCAAATATTTATTAAGCTGCCTTATCCCTGATCGTTTACTCTTTAGTTTTGGTGAGTTTCTGCCAAACAAATGTGATACTTTACATGGTCAATGTGAAATTTATTTGCACTTTATTCATTTTGTTGTCTTGGAAGCCATTTTGTTCATCTCACAGGTAAACGTTCCTAATTTATTGTGCTTTGTTGGAAGATTTTTACCATTTTGAATTCTGTTTTGTTTGTTTATGGGTCACTCAAGCTATCTAATCTCTGTCTAGTCATAAATCAAGGATTCATTTGCAGATGAATTTGGCCCAGTATGTTTAATTTAATAACACAGTTTTCAAGCTCTTGCAAGTTCAACCGTACCACTTATCAAAGAGAAATAAATAACATTGCAAAGTATCCTGCCAGAAGACCTGTTTCTAAAGCTTACTTAAACTTAAAATGACTGAATGCTGATTTGAAAAAGAAAAAAAATGCAAAATGTCCATTGCGCTGAATTGGGTATATGACTTTGCATGTGTATATTCTATCTTTGTCCCTTGTGAACCCTCTATAATGTACCAGTTCCATGTGCACAGATATCCCAACTATTTAATCCTAGTGAACTGCAACGATTGCTTTTGATGGTTTTCTTTGAAAGCTTCTGTTTTAGTTGGTTTAACTTCTGTTGTTTTTCCATATGTAAAGCTGTTTAACCTGTTAACATGAGTACAAATGAAAGCACTGTTGTAATTCAAATATATACTCTTGTCTCATATTCTCGGTTCTCGTTTGTGAACGGGGTTTAACTGAGACCTCGATAATGCCGAGCATCAGCCTCAATGTCGGCCATCGTGACCTCTGCGGAGCCATCTGGAGTTAAAACCAGCTCAAATGGAGTCAAAAAGGTTTTTTTTTACATCAAATGTCCTCTTGATTCCTCTTAATTTGAGAGCCTGTACCAGACGGGTGATTCTTTGAATCCAGACACTGTAATTCAGGCTAACAGGCCACAGAATGATCCCGCTAATACAGCGGCTCATGTTCAACCTTTTCTCCCTTCACAGAATCGCATGTGACTGAACATAAAGCCTGGGAGGTTTCAACACCGGATGTGGTTTGTAATTACTAGATAAGGATTTTTAAAACTCGCTCAAATACAGTACAATTTGCTAATGAATCATTCAGTAAAAAAAAAAAAAAAAAATCAAACATCACTATGGCTTGTGAACAAAATAGAAAAAAAGTGTATATTTGTGATAAAAACATTTCCAAGACTTTTCCAGGCCTGGAAAGCAGGGAAATTATACATTTCCTGATATTTGCCTGAACATGGAAGTCCCAAAGCGTTACGTTTGTTTTTGTTTTATTTTAATTAAAATTAGTTTTAAAGAAAAACAAAGACATTGGTGACGCTTTACAATAAGGTTCCATTCCATAACTATATTAGTTAACATGAACTAACAATGAAAATACCTCCAAAGCATTCATTAATCTTAGTTTAATATAAATTTCAACATTTACTAATGCACGATTAAAATTAAAAAAATGTATGTTAATATTATTTAAAGGACCTGAGCTAACATGAACTAACTGTTCAAGTTGTATTTTTATTAACTAATGTTAAAGGGACTATATGTAAGAATTTCCATATGAATTAATCACTTTGTGTAAACGGTTTGTAAACCTTAAAAAAAAAACGAGACCTTCCCAGACTTCCCAGGTTGTGTCTATGAAAGCCTGTAGATTGATTTTTATTTAAAGGACTCGGGAGGTTTTTGCCGGGAAAATCAAAAGGATGTGATGTTTACGCGCTTCTGAGAGATCTCTTCCTTTCTGAGTAACACATGACACTAATGCTTATACAATGTTCAGGATAAATAAATACAAATCTGTACCATAATGTCAATATATCATGCCTATATCATGGTATGTTGGGGGATTTCAGGTGTTGCGTGATATGACTGCGCCCAAGTAGCAGTGCTTTGCCTGTGATTCACCCTAATATAGTCCCAAGTCAATATCTGCCTAGGAAATCGCCTAGTCTTAATCTGAATTGCTTTTTGTACTCGCTGTGAATACGCAGGCCACAAGAAGTAATTCATTTTTTTTTTTAAATGTATCACTTTTACTCACGACATGCTACCTGACAACATAGGATTCCATTCATTATGCTAAGCTAAGCTACCGTCGGCGCTGCCAAACTAAGACAATGCATGCACTGAGACAAAAATGCTTTTGCCCACCTATCTTAATGTAGAGGAGACGCTGAATAAGCCCCATTTCAAAAAACGGTGGAGTGTTCCTTTAACAAAAAATCATTAATTCAGTAGGAAATATATTGCATTAACTAACAATTACTACTGTAACCTTATTGTAAAGTGTTACCAAAAAATGTATATCATTAAAAAATAGCAAGACACCAGAATCTAAGCAATACATTTATTCACATTGTAAAAAAACCTTTGAATAAAAAAGACAACATCAGTAAAATATGAGCATCTCACTGTCCAATGCAAAATGATGAATTATGTGGAGTTAAAAAACCTGGCATTCGTTCAAGCAGTCTGTTGTTTCCTCAGTATCTCCTCTGTCTGGGACTGAAGACAGTGCTGGGGTCGCTGTCTCTTTCTCGCTCTTTTTCCCGCTCTCGCTGACTGTTCGGTGATAAAGGCGGCTCGACGGCAGGCCCTGGCCGTGCTTTATCACTTTTAAAAAGGTCACGACCTGTCCTTAGAATCTGCTCCTCAATCTTTCTGTGACGCTTCATGTCCGACAGCACTTTGTCCAGCCGGGCCTCGCGTCTGACCGAAGAGCGGGCAGAGGAACCTGGCAATGAGAGAAAAGGATGACTTCAAGTCTGCATTATTCATTTATATTGTGTTTGCCAATATTACCAAATCTATACGTTGAGGAAAAATATGTTTATCATACCTGGTGTCCTGCGGCGATTGAGAAAAGAGTTCTTGGGAGTTGCCATAGTCTGCTCTTCATCAAAATCAAATTCAGTTGGTGTGAGGGCCCTGCAACACAGAAATAGATACATATATTTTACTTGTTTAAAAATGGCCTTGCCTACTGTGTATAAAACATACAGTAAAAAAACAGTAATATTGTGAAATATAACTATTCAAAATAACTTTCAAATTCTCAGCATCATTACTCTAGTCTTCAGTGTCACATGATCCTTCATAAATCATTTTAATATGCTGATTTGACGCTTAGGAAACATTTATGATTATAATTTATGTTAAAAGCTGTTTTTTTATTGTAAAATATTTCACGATATTACTGTTTTTGATCAAATAAATACAGCCTTGAAGAGACTTCTTTCAAAAACATAAAACAATTCTTTGTAACCTTTGATCAACTGTATAATCATACACTGCCATTCAAAAGTTTGGGAACAGTAAGATTTCTTAAATGTTTTTAAAAGAAGTCTCACCAAGACTGCATTTATTTGATTAAAAATACAGAAAAAATGTAATATTGTGTAGTATTATTACAATTTAAAATAACTGTTTTCTATATGAATATATTATAAAATGTAATTTATTCCTGTGATGCAAAGCTGAATTTGCATACGCTGAAATTAAAGAAATGAATAACTTTATTCAGCAAGGATGCATTAAATTGATCAAAAGTGACAGTAAAGACATTTATAATGTAACAAAATATTTCTATTTCAAATAAATATTGTTCTTTTGAGTTTTCTATTCATCAAAGATTCCTGAAAAAAATTGTACTGTTGAAAAACTGTTTTCAAAATTGTTTCTTGAGCAGCAAATCATCATATTAGAAATAATTTCTGAAGGATCATGTGACACTGAAGACTGGAGTAATGATGCTGAAAATTCAGCTTTGATAAATTACATTTTACAATATATTCAAATAGAAAACAGCCTATTTTAAATTGTAATAACACTTCACAAAATTGCTCAGTTATTTTTGTCGTATTTTCAATCAAATAAATGCAGCAATGCTGAGCAGAAGAGTCTTTTAAAAAACATAAATAAAATCGTATCAATCCTAAACGTGAACGGCAGCGTATACTGCATATAGACATATTTCCATCTGTATAATATTGGGGCTCACTTGAGCTCATCCTCCTCTTGTTTGGCCTCCTGCGAGTCTTCTCCATCTCTCTCAGGTGAGGGAGTGCGTGGAGGGGTCGGAGGTCGGCGTGGAAGAGCGACCCACTTCAGCTCGAGCGCTTCTCCTTTAGACAGGAGCTCGTACAGGCGTTTGATCTCCTCGGGTGGAGGCATCCAGTTCTTAGAGTCCTCCATCTCCTCGTCACTGTACGGGATCTCCCAGTCCTCCTCATTCTGCACCAGCTTCCCTTCTCCACCTCCATTCATTTCTCCATCTATGGTTATTCCCTCTTTCTGCTCCTCTACATCCATGGCTTCTTTGTCTCCCTCTACATAGAAGCGATTACAGAATTCATATATGTATTATGACAAACAATATCTCACAGAACACACTTACACACCTTACAAAAAGTATTGTGGTGATACCATGGTACTTTGATATACAGACTGGATGGTACTCCAAGGTACAACAATAAGTAAAGAATATAAAAAGCATGATATAGAGCAGGGGGTTTCAATGTTTCAGATGCCATGGACCCCCAAATATGATCGCCCCCATTCTAAAATTTAAAAGCCATGTAGTTTCTTGTATAAAAGCCTAGTTTGTTACTGCGAAAATGTTTATTTCAAATGTCTGACATATTATTTGGAAAACATTTCGTTTTTATTATTTAGTTTCCTGCTCGCTATTTATCATGGAAGCTTTAAAAAAACAATAAAAAGTATTTTTAAAAAAAGGTAATAGCGACTTTACCTCACAATCCTCACTTTCCCCCCCTCACAATTCTGAGAAAAAAAGTCAGAACTGCAAGACCTAAACTTGCAATTGGAAGAAACAAATGGCAGTATTGTGACTGTGAGATAAAATGTCACAATTGCCTTTTTTATTCAGTGGTGAAAAAAAAACACACCAAAAACTCAAAATGTCGAGAAAAAAAGTCAGAATATCAAGATGCAAACTCGCAATTGTGAGGGGAAAAAATCCGAATTTGAGATAAAAAGTCGAATTTGGCTCTTTTTTAAAGATAGTTTCAGCCACATAATAAAAATGTAAAAAAGGTAATTGCGATATTTTTATCTCGCAATTCTGACTTTATAACTCGCAATTGTGAGATAAAAAAAAGTCGCAATTATCCTTTAAAATGTATACATTGGTCTGTCTAAATACTCGATTCTGATTGGCTGAAACAAGCTTCCATACTTTAGTAAGCTTCCAGTACTGTACTTCTAGATGCAATGTGAATGTATTTATTTTAATCATTTTTTAATGACACTGCTTTTCTCTAAACTTTTCCACGCACTCCCTTGTAGCCCCCAGTTTTAAACCCCCTGGGAGACAAATGTGAAGCGCATACTTGTGTCATCCTCCGTTTTAGTATCCTTTGCGGTTTCAGTCGTCTCCTCGTCTCTTTCTTTATCCTTTTCTTCCTCTTTTCCTGCAGTTTTGTCCTGTTCACTCACTCCCATAGACTCTACCCGCTCCGCTAGAGAGGACTGCGCCTCTGCCGCCTGCATCTCTGCACACCTGAGGAGAAGCAGACGCTGCAAACTAATGCTTTCATACTTCAAAACGAATATATTTTTATATTAAATTCTATATAATATTATAATACAATATAATATTATGTATCTGTGTCAATACATGTCTCAATATACATTATTGTCTGTCTAGTTCCGCGCTTTTAGGGCAGACAGGGTTCACTGAGCATCATTCAGAAACATTCAATATAATTATTTATATTGCACAAACATGAAGAGGCGGAGGCAAACTTACAGTTGTTTCCCCACCTCTGTTACAAACTGCTGCGGGGAATAGTAGAACGCATCAATGTGCTTTTATTTCAGAAAATAATACTGCATTAGTTTTCATGCCTGAGCACTGTTTATTTCGGCGCCTTGACGTCATTCGTCTCATGTCCCGGATGAGAGGATCCGCCCACAGCGCCACCACGCGCTCGAATGACCGTTACACACTTTTCTGTTGGAATTGCAGCGTTTATGCGACAGACAGACAGACAGACAGACAGACAGATAGATAGATATAATTTTTATAAATCAAACGATTCATGACATATCATGGTATTTATGAATATTGTTTTAATATTGGCTAAATAACATAGCAAGACCCTTTATTTACAGATAGCTCTGTTATTAGTTTTTAATACATGTCGGATGCAGTTTACATGAGTTACATGAGTGTCTTTAACTACCATGTACTAACATTTACAGTTACATAATAATACATTATTTTGCATTTCAGAAAAGAAAACGAAAAAAAACTATTCCTCGTTTCTTTTCTATTCATTGAAAAAATCCATACGAGCCGTAATTACTTTTACTAGATGTCAAAAATACTAAACAAACTATTCTTTTTATATTATTCTCTTTTTGTAAATCGAAAAGACTTTTAATTTGGCGGGTGTTTCCCATAATTCCATCAGAGAGGAAACAGATTGAAGCGGAGCCGCACATCAACAGAACTAGTACAAATCTGCGATGAGTTTTGAGTGGCCCTGGCAATATAACTTTCCTCCATTTTTTACGTAAGTAAATCCATTTGTCAGTGACCGCAGATGGAACAACTATTTTCGTGTCTACAATATTGTCTGAATACTTTGCTCTATTGTAAAATATACATTTGTACCGTGAATAATGCTGCTGTTTGTATTGCGCTACGGAAGTAATCAAATCACCACAGTTGACACTTCACACACAGTTCAGTCTCGCGACGGATTAAATTAAGTATAATTATGTATTGCAAAACTTACAGTTGCATTGTGTCATATAGCATTTAAATGCTGTATGACATTAAATGCTTAGAAAGGTGAAGGGAAGCTAGTGCGATTAGAATAGCCATGCTTCTGTGATTTGCAACAAGTAGAAATTGTAATAAGTTAAAATTGCATTTAAAAAGATTAAAGAGTGCCATACTTAGTGGAGAAGCTGGAAATATTTGGACCATTTCCTGGCCTGGAAAAGTTATTGTAATTACAATTGTGACAACCTTTGGAAATTAACACACTTCAAAAGTCATGGAAATATACTCTTTTTTTTTTACACTCAGCCCTGAAGTATCTCTATAAGATGAATCTTAAAGCGTTAGTTCACCCACAAATAAAGATTATACCATAATTTACTCACCCTCAAACTGCCCTAGGTGTATATGACTTTCTTCTTTCAGCCAAACACAATCAGAGTTATATTAAAAAATATCCTGACTCTTCCCAGCTTTATAATGGGAGTGAATGTACCACAGGTTTTGAAGCGCATCCATCCATGATAAAAGTAATCCATGCGGCTCCAGGGGGTTAATAAAGGCCTTCTAAAGTCAAGCCATGTGTTTGTGAAAGAAAAATATCCATATTTATAACGTTATAAACTATAATCAACGATTCCCGGAAACAGCTGTATGTTTGTCTAGTTCCGGCAGAAGAATGAAGTAAATTATGGGATAATTTTCATTTTTGGGTGAACTAACCCTTTAAAAATACTGAATGCAGTCATATTGGGGTTAAAACAAAAATGTATGCATACATATTCATTAATAATTTATCAAAATAAAATAGTTACATTTATTATGTAGAAGATGATCTTGTTGGAATTCATGTACATCAATAGGTGTGACATTCTTGCAAACTGGGCCTCAAATTGTTATTGAGATGGAACTGTCCGTCTAATGTTAGTAATTCTTTGGTACAATATACTTATTGTGTTCATATTGTATTATAAAAAAAACTGTTGCTGCTTTTGAGGTGGGATACGGGTAAGGTTTGGTTGAATGTGTAGGTTTAAGAGGGTCAACAGTCTAGCTATATTAATGTACAAACCTGTATGTACACTGTATTGTATCAAATGATTTAAGTTAAATGTTAGTACATGGTAGTTAAAGACACTTAATATAAAGTTACACCCTAATGTTTTGTAGATTGCAGCCAAATGTTGACACGAGACAGAAGCAGTTGGCGGCGTGGTGTTCACTCGTGCTGTCTTACTGCCGTCACGGCAAACTCTTCACGCTGGACGTGCTCGAGGCGCAGGAAAGCCCCATGTTCAACAACAAGAAAATTGAGAGTATCCTTTCATTGACGCCACTGCGTCTTACCTGTCTTTGTGTTCTTTTTATATGATGGACATTTTATGGATTAAAGGGGTTCACCCAAAAATGAAAATAAGCCCGTGATTTACTCCCCCTGAAGCCATCCTAGGTGTATATGACATTCTTCTTTCAGACGAATACAATCAGAGTTACATTAAAAAAGGTCATGGCTCTTCCAAGCTTTATAATGGCAGTGAATGGGTGTGTGTTTTTGGAAGTCCATCAAAGCGCAACTATTTATGATTAAAGTGAGTTAATAAAGGGCTTCTGAAGTGAAGCGATGCGTTTTAACTAGACGTCTGCCGGAAGCTAGTAATTTTAGTCGATAAAGTTTTAAATATGGATATTTTTATTACTCTAACACACCGCTTCACTTTAGAAGGCCTTTATTTACCCGCGGAGACACGTGGAGCACTTTAATCCTGAATAGATGCACTTTGAAGGACCTCCAAAGACATACACCCATTCACTGCCATTATAAAGCTTGGAAGAGCAAAGACATTTTTTAATGTAACTCTGATTGTATTCGTCTGACAGAAGATAAGAATGTCATATACACCTAGGATGACTTTCCATTTTTGGGTGAACTATCCCTTTAAGACCATTCTTTTTCTGCCATTACTTGCAATGAATATTTCCCATAACTTGTGTTGTTTAGGAAAACTTTCAGTTGAAGCCATACAAGTGGTTTTTGAAGAATTGAGAAAAAAAGGTGTGAAGAAACAAGCATTTAAAACAAGACACGGTTTCCCAGGTTTTTGAAATGAGTTTTAACAATTATTTTGTTCTTTGCTTTGGCACAGGAAACCTGGAATGGTTGGATAAAAATAAATCACGATGTCTTATAATGTGGAGGAGACCAGAGGAGTGGGGCAAACTCATTTATCAGTGGGTGAGAAAGAATATCCTGTGCATTTTCAAACACAATGCCTCTGTGTAAAGTAATGTGAGTTGAATGTTATTTTCCATGTTCAGACCATCACTGAGCTGTTCAACATTTCACCGTTCTTTCTTAAAACATGGCCTTTGGTGCAGCTTTACACATTTAAGATGACATGCATGAATTGATTATTGCACTTTTGCTTAGTAAGGACAGTCATTTAGGTCTCTGTAGTGGAAAGGCCCCGATATACTTCAAGCGAAATCAAAGAATAAACCGGTGTCATTTCGAACTAAATCAGGCGAAAATGAAGTTCATTTTGAGATTTCGAAACAGTATGTTTGTACAGGGTGTCCAGGGTGATGATGTAATAGGTGGGCGGGGCTCTGAGGCTCCGCCTACTTTGACATGGAAATGTTCCTGGTCATTTCTTCTGTTCAGTCCATTGAGGTCAGACCACTGTGAGTAAAAACATGAACACACTGTAAAGCTGCTTTATAGTAGAAAACAAGTAGATCTAATCGAAAGTGACACTCACTGTTTTTCTTCAAGTGGAATATTGTAAAGCTGCTGCTTTAAAGCATATATTCTATGAAGTGCTATATCAGTAAATGTGACATGGCATGACTAGAGGGCCAAATTGTAGAGCTAGTGCAAACGTATCCACATCTATGATCACATGCTTTCTTAGCTGCTGTTTTCTCACCGCTGTCCTTTTTTATGTTTATTTTGATATTGAGAAAAATATTTACATATTCATTCTGAACGTCTTTCTCAGCAGTGATGGTGGCGTCAGGATGTTCACTAACAGTATACCGCTGGTCACATATTTGTAACTTATTTTTACCCCTAAAGCGAAGAATGGAAAAACAGCTTGACCTTGAGTATACCGGGGCCTGAAGATGTACACAGACATGTCAGACAGGTTATATATGTTTGTGATAAAAGAGATTATTGAAATGCAGCCCTACCCACAATAGCAATATTTGGTAAATAAAGATATTCTTAGCTGATTCTTATTAATTACACTTGCGTTTTTTTTTTTTGTGACGGAAAAGGAAGTATACATGCTGCTATGGTGTATGGATACATTACAATTAAATGTACAAAACGGTATTTATTTTGAAATGGCAATCTTCTGTAACATTATACATGTCTTGCTACTGTATACGGTCACATTTGATCAGTTTAATGTGTCCTTTGATGAAAAAAGTCTTACTGACCCTATTAATATAGATAGATAGATAGATAGATAGATAGATAGATAGATAGATAGATAGATAGATTTCCATTCCCCCATGTTTCTTACACAAGGATGTTCTAATACTTATCAAACTGATGCTGGTTGAGCTTTATCCACATACATGATAGAATTTTGACAGCTGGATTTATTTGTGTGTTAATTGTCATGTCAACTTTGCATTTCACTTAATTTGTCCTGCAAGTGATCTGTTAAGTTGAGGTGTTTAAGTGCACATTCTTTTCCCCTCAATTGTTACATGTAGGTTTCAAAAAATGGCATGGTCAACTCGGTGTTCACACTTTATGAACTCTCTAATGGGGATGACACAGAAAAAGAAGGTATAGAATTATTAATGTACATTGCACCACATCAGTAAAATAGTATTTATAATGATATATCTTTCTTAATAACTTGCCTGGTTGTGCTTTACTGGGATCACGAGGAAGCAGCTGTGGTTTGCACTGATCTGTGGTATCTTTCAGAGTTTCATGGACTGGAGGATTGGATGCTGCTGCGTTCACTGCAGGCCCTGCAGGCTGATGGGAAAGCAGAATTGATCTCTATGGAAGATGGAAAAGGAGTCAAGTTCTTTTGAATCAGGTTTTCTCAAAAACTTTGGGTGTGGGTGTTGGTTTCTGTCAGCCCATCATGATCTTTTGTCTCAGTCCTCTTGGGATCTTGTTTGGACTGTATATTACACTCCACTGCTAAATCAGCAAGTCATTATTTGGCACATGAGCCCAAACTACATGTAAGGGTCTTCCTTGTTGGAACATGTTTAAATTGGTGGTTTTACACCTGTCAAAACTGGAGCTGAGTGAAGAAACCAAGATTTTGTTCTTCACCATTATGCATACAAAGCGAAATGTCAGACCAAAACTAAGGAATATCAATATCTTAATGTAGAATGAGACTAAATTAATTTTTTGTGTACATATGTTTTTATTTCACTCCTGTTACTGCTGTCGATCCTGAAGGACTCTCGTTCTACTTGAATCTTTGTTCTGTGTAGAACCACAAAGCCAAAAGACGGTCTTCTAATCTCAGACACGACTTTTGCGAATCCTGCGATGCTTCCAGACTTAGATCAAATGTTCATGAGGAAATGTCTTGTTTCTGATTGCGGTGGAATTCATTTCAACAATATTTTGCTGAAATCTGGTTTCATTGACTATTTTTCCCCGACTCTCACTGTATCTTACCACCTTTTATACCTATGTAATACTGTAAAAAAATAAATGATGGAGACGTTTTCAGTGCTCTCCTGCAAAACCCATTGAGAATGCTCTGTGTTCGTCTTTACTGAAGAGCGCTTGCCTTAAACATTTGATTTTCATATACAAATCTCACGTGCTCGGCAGAAGCATTGAACCACGGCTTACAGCTCTCAGTCATCTGCTCTGTGCTGTAATTATTTCTGTTGCTCCGGGTTTGGGGAAAGAGTTTTACAGAGTCAGTCTCTCGCATATGTACAGAAATGTTTAAAGGTAAAAATCTATTTTATACAGTGCACAAGAAATCATTTTAAATAGCATTTAATTTAATAGTTGTTGGAAAAAAGTAGCAGATCGGTGGCTTAAAATTGAAGTGGTTTAGTCTTTTCTTCACAATTGTGACGTATATCCAAGGGAAACGGCTTCTCGAACAAGAAAAATTGATTGAATGGTTGTGGTTTGCTATTGGTGGATCTCATGAGTCACAGGTTGCTCTCGCCATCAGAGAAGAGAAGAGAATGCTGGTTAGATTACTACAAATGGTTGTCCATTACAGAATACGAGTTGTACGATAAAATTTGTAGCTTGTAATGTAATATATTACACATTGTAGGTCATGTAATTTGACTACTTCTGACCTATCTTGTTTATAACATTGATTTAAACAGGACAATCTTGTACCATAAAAAAAATACAAAGAGAAATAAAAATTATTCCCTTTTTTTTGTTATCGACAACATAAAGTGCATCAAAATTTACATTATGTCAGGGTTTACCATCTGAAGGAACTACAGGGGATTCATAAATTTATGAAAAGCTAATAATTAATTAAATCATAATTAATCAAGTTAAACTAAAATAAATAATTTGAAAAAAAAAAAAAAAAAAAAAAAAAAACTAGCAAAAAAAAAAAGATGAAATATTCGATGTGTTTCTGTTGTGTGGCTTTTCAATTTTACATGGAATTATAGTTGCCTGACTAGTGGCCGGTCTGCGTACAATTCCATAAAACAGGACATTTAAAAGAAGATAGGAGAATCAATGAATTTGAATAATTTACTGCCATTTTGTGAATAGTAAATAATCATGTAAAAAAATAAAAGAGAACTATTCTGATTATAGAAGAGAGTAAATCTTTATTGTCCACCGGAGTGGAACATTTTCTTTGGCTTCCAAACATACGAGACAAATAAACATACAGACAACATCTCAAACAGAGTAAAAAAAAAAAAATGATACAATGTCAAATATCACAATGAAAATAAATATACTTAAGTACTGTAAGATAACAACTCATTTGTTGTGGTCACTTGGTTTGGTTAAGGATACTAATGGCATTTGGGATAAAGTATTTTTAAAGTATTTTTAGCCAGAGGCTGTATGAGTATGAGTAATATGAGTATTTTTAAAAGTGTTATCTCATTACAGTATTTAATTTTTGGAATCTGATTATATAACCCAGATTACATATAATTTATTAATTTGCATATATTTGCTAAATCCAATGACCTTCTGTTTTTACATGTGACAGTCAGAGAGAAAGAGAGACAGGTGGCGCTCACGTGTGTGCCAAAGAATCATGAAACAGCGTCCTCTGCTGAACATCCTTTACAGAATAATGCAACGCATCTTTATTAATCATCCCTGAGGGCCAGTTTGGTGTTGACCACACATAATGGCACAGGCATAGATGCAAGTACTTATAGCATTATACATTTTTAATTTGACTTAATCAAATAGGCATACATTTTGCAACCACTTATGGAATATACAGTAGGCTTGAACACAATAGTGTACGTTGAATAAAATATATATATAGCCTACTGCACGGAATACTTAGAAGTACAGGAGGGAAGTTGCACAGATGTTCTGTGCTCTGAGTAAATGCTAACCTCCAGTATGAATGATGCTTTGTATTGGTAGAAGTTTCTGGCACCGCTTGAACTTGCGCTGGAGAATGTGAGCTGTCCCACAGATCCTGGATCCTTCATAAATACAATCCAGTTTAGAGCTGATATTTACTATGGTTTGCAGAAGGTTTTAGCTTTGGTTGTGAGAGACATAGACAAACAACATTCTCTCCATATAAGAGACAAGGCTTTTACAATTAATATAATGTATTTCTATTAGTGTGCTTTGTTGGTTATGGATTTGATAGATATCATTAGATATGAAGCTCTCTGACATTTCTGTTTTAATTTGGCCCATTCTGTTATATACATTGTGAATCAAAATCATTATTAGGGTCATGAAACAAAAATGTGGATTTACTTAATTTCAACAAGAAATGCAAAAGATTTTAGTGGGGGGGGGGGGGGGGGGTTCAGATGTGGAATGTTGCTTTTATAAGATGACTAAAATAATTCAGACAAAACATGACAAGCTGGGCCCATTTTAAATATATTATTATTAGCTGTATTTTGGGGGCAGAATAATTCTTTAATAATCGTGTCCTAAATCCAGCATGAGAAACGTTTAAAATAGTCCACCCAGACTGGGGTGTGTGGCTTTCAGCTCATATCAAAATGTCAAATTTCTTGTATGAGGAACTTAAAGGTGCATTGCACAACTTTTCATGTCAAAATTACCTGTTTTTCTTCCTATACATGCTTAAAGAACTGCCTGATGGGCTGATTGAGCCCTTCTCTGCTCACTGAGATTGCCTCTATAATCCTGTACAGTAAAATGTATAAGAGGGATTCGGGCTCGAATTTGAGACTGGGCGTGACGTCATGCGCGTTCACGCTCACCAGGCTGTCTCGCAAGTTTGTGTATTCGCAGGCGCCGCCATTCAGCGGACAACGCGTGCGTCAAAAGTAGAAGATGGATTCAAAGAGACCGGATTTTAGTCCATTCCAAACCCAAACGCAAACTCCACGTAAAGTAAAAAAAAGAAAAAATTTGTCTAGTGCCACCAAAGGGTCAAACTGGAGTCAGACAAGCGTCGGAGTAAGACACATTTCACATTAATGTTTGTCAGTGTATATTGTCCCTGACAAAATATCCACTAAATAAATCAGCGCTACATGTAGTTTAGTGATTAGCATAACAGTTCAAGATTCTTGAGTGTGATATAACATGCTGAAAAATATGACCGATAATTAGACACAAATTTTGAGTAAATTCTAACAGAAAAGGATGTATTGTTATTGGAATATTCTACTTGGCAGATCAATAAAACAGGCTGGACCCCGCGAGTCTTCTCGCTTAGGCTGTTTTTATGAAAATACATAAACATTTGATTGTTTATTACCTTGAGACATTTGAGTGAACGTTGTTGACCAACCGTGTACGGTATGATTATTATTTTGAACTATTGCGAAGTAATCAATTATATTGTTCATGAACGTGTTTTCATAACAATACAATCATAGGTGGATACAGTAAACACAAAGTTTTCTACTACCCCCGTTTTCACCGCACAGATACGAGTAATTTACTCAAATGTCTTTCCTTCCATATATTTGAAATGACTTGTACACCAAAGATCTGTGCGGCAGATGCTCCTTTAGTTATGAACAGCTCGTGCTCGTGCATGCGTGTGTGTGTGTGTGGTCTATGAGCGTGCACAACTCTGGTTGCAGTTTCGCTTGTCGCCAGAGGGGGCGTAGTTCTGCAAAAACTCAGAAACCTGCGTTTTGCACCTTTAAGTCAAGGGCAACTTTAATAATAATTTAATAAACTCTCTTAACTGTTCCCAATTGATCTCGTGATTGTCAATTATATTATACATAATAAATACACATAAATTATAACAAGATGAGTTTCTAAACAAACTTTGCTGTTGGCTTGAGAAATTTTAATGTCGTTTAAATTATACACGAACATAGATCCGTCGCGACGATGATCATATCTGGGTGTCCCAAAATTTTACCACGTGGTCCGGTTCAAGCGATTAATTCAAGAGATCATATTTACTCAAAAGAACGGATCGGACATCGCAAGCGAACTGACACAGGGTTTTCTGATGGCACAGACAGATCTAGGCACTGACTTCAAGCCTGCAGTGAAACCCGACACTAGCCTGCGGGACTCACTTACTCAGGTGAAGGGGGCGGAGTCAGCCGCTCGCGCACTGTGAAGAGCTGTAGTGCACGCGCGCCTCTGCAGAATGTGAAGCAGCCTCGCGCGTGTGTGGAGAGACTCGATTGTAATGCTATTTCAATTCTGGAGTAATTTCAGACTGCTCTAAATAAGGTAAATCTAAGTTCACTAGCGCGTTGTGTGGACGTTATATATTCCTTATAAAGAACTATATCTCTTTTATGCTAATCTTGTTGTTATTACCCATAACCTAATTTGCTGTTATATTTGTCATATCTTGTAAAAGTGAAGAAAAGGCGCAAGATAATGTTCTTGATGCTTTGCGTTTAACGCGCGCGCTTGTTTATTTGTCTTTTTCCATCCAGTTTGTGATGCTTTGAGCAGTCCTCATCATGTCTCATGCCGAAGTTGAGTTCGCTGGACGTGGTTTTCCAGGTTTATCTGTTGAATTAGAGGAGGACTGTCTCCCCAGAGTGCCAATGCTGCGAACACACTCCTTGAGCGCGAGGAGGAACTCATACGTGCTTCATAAACTCAGTGTGGATATTGACCCGCAAATATACACAGAGACACTCTCCAAAGCGCTGTCATGGTCTTCTGAAAACATATTATCAGAGAGCAGAACTGAGGAGGATAAAACAGACCATCCATCTCCAAGTTCTCCATCTTTGGTCTCCAGCCCAGAGTCTTCTACACCCAACGCCAATTCAGCAGCTCCAGAGGACTGGAGGAGCTCCGTCCAGACGCCTCTGTCCCCTGCCAGTTCAGATTCGGACACTGAGGGGTCCAAGGTCGAGCATGTGGTTCCACGACGTCCATTTATGAGCAGACTGGAACAGGACGAGAAAGAGGACATTGAGACCAAAGCGGTGGCCACCTCACCGGATGGAAGGTATCTGAAGTTTAACATTGAAATTGGGAGAGGGTCGTTCAAGACGGTCTACAAGGGGCTGGACACAGAGACCACAGTGGAAGTGGCATGGTGCGAGTTACAGGTAAGGTCTCTTTCTTTAAAGGTATGGCAATGTTTTGGTTATGTATAGTCCATGCAGGTTTAGACATCAGTTTGCAGTCATATATTGGTTTTGGCAAGGCTAATGATTTTGAGACCTGATGCACAACCTATCCATACAGTATTTAAAGCAATGGAGCAGATGTTCCAGATGTGTGGCTTACAAGCCTATCAGACCATTCTTCTGCATTTGACTTCGGAAAACAAAACTGTGAATTTGCTATTCGTCCCATAAAGCATTGGAAATGACATATTCAACAGTACAGTAAATCAATAAATCATTTATAAACATATAGTCCTTTACACTCTGCGCAACACGAGAATGAATCTCATTGGTTCTCTCGCAGAAGCTCAATCGAACATGTTTGAGCTTCCATTTATCATAAATGATGTGTGAGTAGATGAATGTTTATATGTGAATAAAAGCTTAAATTCAATCTGTTCATATAAAGCGATCAAGTCTCTTCAGAAAGTGTTGTACTAAACATTCATATTCGTAAAGATTAGTTTTACAATCTCTTTTTGAACTTTTTGAAGCATCAAAGTGGTAGTTGCGCAGACTGTCAATGGAGGGACAGAAATCTGTTGGATTTCATCAAAAAGATCTTCATTGTTCATTTATTCATTTCTTCAAAGATGAACGAAAGTCTTACGGGATTGGAACGACTTGAGGGAGAGAAATTAATGACAGAATTTAAGTTTTTGGGTGAACTATCCATATAAAGGTTTTTTTTTCTGATTTTTGGGTAGTTATGGGTAGTTTTTAAACTGGGAATTTGACAGTTAAATGTGTTTCAAGAAGTTTTCAACTACTTGTTTTTTCCCCCAACAAATGGAAATCAAGTTGAACTTCTCCTTGTGCAGAAGTGAATACTATCGTTAATCAATCTCAGAGCTGGAAGGTCTGTCCTGAAAGCTTCATTAAAACCATTAAGGAGAAAATCAATGTGGTTTATTCTTCCAGAGCCCTGCTCAGGGTCAGTCAGGCTCTATATTTGTAAAATCTAATCAGTCGTGCGGGATCAGGTGCAACAACTGTCCCACTGAACGCTCTCATATGTGCAAAAGCCAGTCTTTACTCTGTTTCTATGGTGTGCAAAGCTCAAAAATGTTTTTGATGTTGCACCTGAAGCTGTATGGAGATTTATGAAATCACTTGTCCAGGTTTGTCTACTTTCTCCGGTTTCTCTTTGACCTTGATCAGCATTCTGTGGACCAGCAGCAATAATGCTCGCCAGAGTCAGGCGTCACTCTTTCCACACTTAACTGTGTTAATACATGCCTTACACACGTCTCTGCGTTCATTAAGAGAGTTGTTCTCTCACAGACTCACGTACACACACACTCACATTCTCTCACAGTCCACCAGAGGATCACTGTTTGGGGTTGCTCTTTTGGATATTTCTGTTGGGCTTTATTTTAATATTAACTTTGTTTCAGATGTTTCCTAAAATGCCTTAAAAACAAATGATTCAGAATACAGAGCTGCATGTTGATTGCATACTATGGATTATTTGGTTTAAATAAAATAAAAATAAAAATAAATAAAATAATATATATATATATTTATAATTTATTTTAAATTATAATATAAAACATAATATATATATATATATATATATATATATATATATATATATATATAATGTTTTATATTATAATTTAAAATATATTATAAAATAAAATATTATTTCATAAAGGCCAGTTTTTTTTCTGAATGCAGTATTTTTAAGATAATAATTTACATCCTATATTTTTTAAATGCAGAGAAATTTCAAAGGAAGACATTTGTTAAATTGTTGCCGTTTTTAATCAAACTGAACTGAAGTAAAATTGCATGAGTGACATTATGATGTCTTTAGGTGCTTTCTGAAGCTTGAAAATTAATTGACTTTTAATGAGTGGACAAAAATAATAGCTTTACTTGTGTTTCGAAGATCAACAAAAGTTTTACAGTTTAGAAGGACATATGGAAACTATCCCTGGTTTTGGATCTATTTAATAGTGTGCTGGCTTTTGGAAAACATGTTTTGTTTTGATAGGACTGATACGAGTGTAACAGGGCTGAGTTGGCAGAGTTATTCAGAAGTGTAAACACAGCGTGAAATGTGCACGTGAGGAGGATTCTTTGCACCTGTTGCTTTCTAGCATCATGTCCTCCTGTGATGATGGGGGTTTCTCAGGGGAATGTGAGGCCAGGATTACCACTCTATTAAACCCGGCGCTGGGATTGATGTATCAGGTGTGAATCAGGACTGATAATTCAAAACACTCCCAATGCCTGAAGGTCACATTCCTATATTTTGAGGGAATTGCTGTAATATCAGCTTGAACTACTAAAGGGATAAAAGGGAGCTTTGGGTTTGAGATTGAAGCGAAGCACAGAAGTGATCTTTAAAGGATTAGTTCACTCAAAAATGAAATTATGTCATTATTTAGTCAACCTATTTATTCAATGTCATTTCAAACTTGTATGACTTTTCTTTCTTCCATCGAGCACAAAATGAGATGTTTTGAAGAATGTTCACGCTTCTCTTGGGCCTGTTTAGTAAAAAAAAAACAAACAAAAAAAAAAAAAAACTCAAATACACCATAAAAGCATTATAGAAAAATAGTCCATGTCTCATGCAAATTTTGTGTGAGAAACAATTTAAGTCATTATTGACTGATCATTTTCAAAATGTAACATGATACGTTAATAATGACCATATGGGTTTAGAATGACATGAGGGTGAGTAAATCATGACATTTTTGGATGAAAAAGTCTTTAATTGCTATAATATCAACATGTTATGTTGTTTTTTTTGTTAATTTTTTTAATTATGTTTTATTATTATATTTTTGTTGTCATTAACATTTTTAGGTAAAGTTTTATTAATTTTGTTTAGTGTTTTTTTGCCTTTTGCTTTATGTCTAAAAAAGGTCTGAAGTTTTTTTTTTTTTTTAACTTTATTTAGTAGTTATTTTGGTGCTTCAACGTAACGAAAATTAGATATGTGGCCTTGTTTTGTTTTAGTTAATGTTTCTTTTTTTTTATATTGAAAAAGTCCCCCTGCAGTTCTTCATCAGCTCTAAATTTCTGATCTGATCTGAGTCTCTGCTTGGTCACAATCAGAGCCATAGAGAGAAATTTCTCTCCATGGCTCTGGTCGCAATGACATCATCTTGAGCTGACCACCAGCAGTCGGTGGTCCACACACACAAACCTCTGACCTTCCAGATCAATTCTCCTCATTTGGTACTGCAGACACAGTATCCATGATACCCAAACAACAACAGACTGCTACACTCTTAAAAAACATTTTCGCAGCAATGCCCATTTTTGGTTCCCCAAAGAACCTTTCAGTGAACAGTTCTTAAAAGAAACATTTTTTATAGTGTGAAGAACATTTAAAATTTCTAAAGAACCTTTTCCACTATAAAGATCCTTTATTGCCAAATAAAGAACCTTTATTTTTAAGAGTGTAGGTGGTTTTCACTGCAGGTGAAGAATTTGATTTCATCCTTTTGTTATACTAGACAATTTTACCAAAACGTACAAATGAGCAGTGGCGTAGGTTTGATTTTGAAATTGGTGGGGACGGGAACATCAATATATAAATATATTTTAAGTTTTGATCGAAATTATTGCTAGGGATATATCAGGGTCACTGGATATTTGTAGGGACACGTCCGTAGTGTCCTTACTAAATTCTACGCCCCTGCAAATGAGGAAGATTACAAGCAGCTTGTCATAAGAGCCAAGTCGTTGTGTGTACATTCTCACCTCATCCACCATTATGGATTTTTTCCCCACTGAGCATGTCCCTCAATTAAGTGTTCATAGGCTCACTGGAAAAACGTGCCTCTACCTATATTTTTGAGAAAAAAAATTGCTATTATATCATAAAAATATGATGCTATTATAGTTTTTGTATTTTTATATTTTTGTTTTCATTTTAATTTTTAGGCAAAGCTTGAATCATTTTATGTGTTTTTTTTTTGCCTTTGTATTAATATTATTTCTTAAAAAATGTCTGAAGTTTTTGTTTTTAGTTTTATTTTTATAAATAAGTTTATTTAGTAGTTATTTTAGTATTTCAACTAAACTAAACAAATAAATGAGATGTGTTGCCTTGTTTTGTTTCAGTAAGTGTTTTTATTTTTTTTATTTTTTTATTTGAAGCATTGAAAATGTTTTTTATGGTTTTAGTTTTAGTTAATGATAATAAACCTGAATAGCAACTAAAGGGATCAAAGTGAGCTTCAGGCTAGGGATTGAACCGCGGCAATTTTGTAAATACATGTAATTGTGACTTATGAATAATATTGCATTCTCAGTAATTAATAATATTGCATTCTCACATATTCAAAAATGTGCTTATAAACAATTTACTGCAGTTTCTTGCATTGAATTGAACAATACTTGCAATAAAACACTAACAACTTTTGTTCATTTTCACACAAATCATGATTACAAGGACAGATTATTTTGTTAATAAATTCCTGTTTTCATGTGGTTTCTTGCACAATACTATGTAATGACCACAGAACACTTTTATCATATTGCACCGGGCTTGAATGGAGAAAAAAACCTTGGGAGAAACTAGGCTCAGTTGCTTATTTCTCTTCTTGCCAACGAACGAACAGTGTATGATTATGATTCAGGCAGCATTACAGGTCAGAAGTCAGATTGGATTGGAACAGTCAGAATATTATCCAGTTCGTCTGGTTGAAGATCAGAGTCACGCCGGTATGGAGACGAGTTTGTTGAGGATCAGTGCCGATGGCTGTCGTGTCGATGTGGCCTTCACAGGGGAGAGTCGAGTTGACACAACCTCTGCTGACACTTCAGGGATGCGTTGTGGTCATGTCTAGGCGCAGGTCCACCATCTGATCTGTATACGGCCCGGATCCGGCTGACTTCAGTAAACCTCGGAATAAACAGAAAGACGAACATTAGATTTAACTAACATTAACGTAGATGCCATTCTTCTTATGATGTAAAGAGTACATCGAGTCACGGGTGTTATAGGAAGTGTTCCCGGTTCCGGCAGACCTATGCACCCTAATAATCATTTAACTGATTTGAATAATAGGAATGTATAATTTTCTATGTAGGTTAAAGAGATGTGTTTTTAGTTTAGATTTACACTGACAGTGTGTGTCTGCTTCCCGGACAATGTTAGGAGGACTGTTCCAGAGTTTTGATGCTAAATAGTAAAAGGATCTACCGCCAGCAGTCGATTTTGATATTCTAGGTATTATTAACCGGCCAGAATTTGGAGATCGCAATAGACGTGAAGGACTACAATACGTTAAGAGCTCGCTCAAGTACTGCGGAGCTAAACCATTTAGTGCTTTGTAAGTAATCTGGAATATTTAAAAAATTTATACGATGTTTAATAGGGAGCCAATGCAGTGTTGACAGAACCGGGCTAATATGGTCATACTTCCTGGTTCTGGTAAGAACTCGAGCTGCTGCGTTTTAGACCAGCTGTAGTTTGTTAATTATGTGTGCAGGCCAACCACCCATAATAGCATTACATTAATCTAGCCTTGAGGTCATGAACCCATCAACTAACTGTTCCGCATTTTTTATTGAAAGCATATGTTGTAATTTAGAAATATTTTTGAGATGGAAGAATGCGGTTTTACTGATGCTAGAAACGTGGCTTTCAAATGAAAGATTGGTATCAAAGAGCACACCTTTGATAGTCATGATAGTGCATGATTAGTAAACGAATATATTTTGATGTTTGCTTCACATGACTAGCTCGAGATATTTGGCTTTTCTGTATATTGTATATACCTCGGTCGGTACAGCATGGTACTTGCGATGCAGAGCGTTTGGTTATGAGTCCTATGAAGCACGAGTCACGAGAAAAAAGTAGCTAAAATGGCATGTCTACTTGAGTAAATGCCTTTTTATCTCACATTTGCTTTTATTAACACTATCGTTTATAGGTTTAGTGTGGGTGCTACGCTATTTTCAAACGTGATAGAGCATTAACCCACTCAGTGGACATTTAATTTCTGAACTGCCACAATACAACAACCGACGTAATAACACTGCCAGATTCACGTTAATCTGTTTCAGATAAACCTGAGGGTGCTTTTAGCGCCACTCGCATGCAGGAAGCTACGTAATGTAATATTGCATATACTGGCACTCACAATGTGATTATTACAATAACACATCAGATATGAACTTCATGACAGTGTTATGGATTTAGGAACACATAGTTACCTGACAACCGCGTTCCTTTCAGAGCTTTGCCTAATAGGGCAGACTATACAGGGAACAGGGCCAAGAGAACAATTCACATCAAAGCATTCAGTGATAAGTGTTGCACATGTGAACAAGATATGAATGCCATTGCTGTTAGTGCCTAATAGGACGGACAAGTATAAGAACATTTTGTTCTTTTATTCCAAGGAAAGAAAGTATTTTTATAGTGTTTTCTTGTTTCTCTATTTCTGAGAGACAAATCTAATATTTGCACTCATTTTCCAGCCCAGAGTTTGTGTCTTCACATCTCTTACTCCTGTCTGGATCTCTGTACATTTCCAGTCAGCCAGTTACCCAGCGCCTGGACCTCGGCCATTCACGTCCTGTGGGTCTAAAGCTTTGCTGGGTAATGC
Source organism: Meda fulgida (assembly GCA_030578275.1). Taxonomy (NCBI): domain Eukaryota; kingdom Metazoa; phylum Chordata; class Actinopteri; order Cypriniformes; family Leuciscidae; genus Meda; species Meda fulgida. Next base: position 29,375,647 of record CM060627.1, read on the forward strand.
AATAACATTATGTGTGTCAGTAAAACCGCAGTGCTGTAGTTCAGAGAACACATTACAGCTGATATTCAGATACTCTGCTGTGGGATTTTCCTTCGCTTTGCTCTTAGACTGTACGTTCACTGTGATGTGTTACTGATCTGTTGTTTCAAACATATGCATGTTTAATGAGCACCTGAAACTACAGCCCAAGATGAAAAAGAAGTGGGCTTAATTGAATTGAATGTGCACTTGTTGTGTATTTCAAGTGTTAAAAGGAATAATGTAATAATGTCTAATACATTTTTTTACTTAAAAATCTTTAGTCGTGCTTTAAAGAATTACACTTATGTTGATGTGTTGACTAAAGTATATGTGAATTTAATTTTATCTGTAGTGTGTTATTTGATATTTACATTTAAAGTGTCAATAGAAATGACTTTAAAGTATATTTTAGTTTATCATAAATGCTTGTACATATGACAGTATAGACACTTAATACCATTTCTTTACATTTATTCATGAATAACATGCAGTTAAGTGTTCAAAAACATTACATTCACACTTAAGTATATTCTTTTAAAGTATATAATTTCCGTAATAAATACTCTTTTTAAAAGTATACTGAAGTGTACTTGTTTTTCACAAATGTTTAACTTGTACTAAACCTAAATCTTTACTTTAATGCTATTTGAATCTACTGCAGTAAACAGGTTTTAAATAGACAATATGGTTGCAGATCAACAATTTTATTAGGGTTAAAGAATGCATGTAATTGAACCCTGTTCATAATCAATAATTTCTCAGCATGCATGCAATCATGCTCATAAAGAGCTTGCAGAACATTGTTGCCTTAAGTTGCTGACTGCATTGAATTTCAATTATCTGATATGCTTTATCAGTTTTTGACACACATTTTAGCCTTTTTAACCTCTTTGATTGTGTGTTGGTGAATCTACTGCAATGTCTATGAATTACAAGCAAACTGAGTTGCATTTTCTCTTACCAGGAGAATCTGGTTCCAGTTAGTAATGTAAAGTAGAAATGCAATGACTCTGACCTGAAGCTAAAAGTAGTGGTGACATAAAGCTATGAGGAGACTTCTGTATTTGGACTGAATTTGAACAACTTTCTATAATTAGTTATCCATATTTTGAGAAAAACATGAAAATAAGGTTAAAAAAAAGTCTTATATTACACAGTAAATCAAATACTACCATGCGGTATAAATAATAAACTACTGAAATAATATATAATAATATTTTGGTCACACTAGATTAGGGTCCAATTCTCACTATTAACTAACTATAAACTTTTGCCTTAATAAACTAATTACTTATTAATAGTTAGTAAGTTAGTTGTTAAGTTTAGGTATTGGGTGATTAAGGGATGTATAATATGGTCATGCAGAATAAGGCATTAATATGTGCTTTATAAGTACTAATAAACAGTCAATATCCTAGTAATATGCATTCTCATAAGCAAGTTAATAGTGAGAATTGGACCCTATACTAAAGTGTTAAAAAATTTTTTTAATGAGATTCATTGTAAAAATCTAAGTATTATTTTTCTGTCAAAGTCCCTTTATTCCAGGGTGCAAACATCCCTTAACATGTTGATCTTGACATCCACGGGAGCACGTCAAGCACTATGTATGTACTCTTGTTATTTTTACTGACGAGTGGCTGCTGTTTATCTGACGGTTTCAGCTTGAGTTTTATATCAGCAGTGCAAGAAAAGGGGTCTTTCAAAATGTCTGCCATGCAGTATCTTATCAGCATCTGCCTGCTGGACAAATATATTCCCTTTCGGGGCCAAAAGAGGCGGAGGTCTGCAGTGATGTTAAAACGCCCGCGCCCGTCACGTAGAGCTGCTGTACACATGTTCATGTATGACTGTATAAGCTCTGTGCTAACTGATATAGGGAGATTACAGCGGTTTATAGTGAAAAAACGCAATTAGTACATGCGTGTGTTTGCGGAGCATTGCTTACTGATGATGCAGTGCAATTATGCAACAAGAAAGACATTTAACACTTTTCTAACTTCTGATAAATCTGATCTGAAACATTATTAAAATTATAGTTTATCCAAAAATGTTTGAGTTGTTTTAAAAGTTTGAATATGCACAAAAATATACAACAGGATTCAAATGAGTAATGATTTAAATGTCCTATAAGGGTATTAAATAAGGTTATAAGAATTAATTTTTATTTTCAGGAAAACCAACCTTTTAACCATTTCAAAACTTGTAAAAAGTACACTTTAACTTTAAAAGATATACTTAAGTGTGAAATGAATGTATTGTTTTCTGGCACTTAATTGAATGTAAGTGTAATATTACATGCAGTTAGTTGAAATTATATTTTTAAATGCTGTTTAAGTTCATCTTTATATGTAATTTAATAATTTCTACTATTGTCTTTGAAATATGTACTGCTGATGAATAATGTACTGACAAACATTGGTAAACTATACTAGTTTAATGTCATTTCTAATGAAACGTGTATGTCATGTATTTTAATATATTTCTAATTACACATTTGTAATGCTGAAGTTGCAATTTAGTACCTTTAAAATATATTCACTTCAAATGTTATATCGAAAATCACGCTACAGTTAAAATTATACTGTACTTTACATGCTTTAGTATGTTAGTCAAAAAATAAGTGTACTTCTTTAAAGCATGACAAAGATGATTAGAACACAATGATTTAAATTGTACTTTAAAGTTAAACTTTTAATTTGACATTATTAAAAAGTGTTAACAAACATAGTAACATCTCTTCCGTGAGCATTTAACATTAAAAAAAAAAAAAAAAAAAAAACCTTTTCCTTTAAATCCCTGCTTATCTGGCTTATGCTACTCCGAGCAATATCTGAACTTTGTATTTTGAGCACTTCTTGCGTTGTTTTTGTCTCTTCACGATGACTCGCTTGGTTTAGTCCTCACTTGTAAGTCGCTTTGGATAAAAGCGTCTGCTAAATGACTAAATGTAAATGTAAAATAGTAATGTATTGTCTTGTGGCCTTTCTATTTCATTAATATTCTATTTTAAATATATACTTTTATGGTTTGAAGTACACTAAGTGCATTTTTTTCACAAGGAAACAAAACAAACAAACAAAAATGTTACCTACATCTATGCAACTTGCCTTATTGCTCTAACCGTAAACCCTTATTGATGCATCCAAGATTTGCTGAATGTACCCGACTAGACCTAGAGGTCACTGATACGAGTCTGACATTTCCATAAGAATGACTCATTTGGACTTAAATGTTCCCAACTCGATTGGTCTCGGTGTTAAAGGGGTCTGAACAAGCGAGAGGAGTGCATTTTGTGTTTCCAGTCAACTGAAAACTCAATATTTTCACGATTTTTTCCATGAGGGAGAAAGTAAGAGTATCAGAGCGTAACCTTCAAACAGAGAACAAAGAAAGAGCCTAGTCTGTTTCCAAACCGTTCTCCTCAGAATGAACAACACTGCCAGCTATCTAACTATCACTTCATTGTGCTTTTTTGTCCTTCTCTCAGCTTGAGGAAAACATTGAGTCATTCTGGCTAATGAAAACACCCATACCCAGAAATCAATTAATCTGAATGGAAAAAAGACCAAACAGACTGGCAAAAAGCAGCCGCTTTTCCTGACTAAATAGTGTAGGCAGATTGAATGAAGAAGAAAACTGTTCTTATTCTATTTGATCCCCCATAGGGACGAAATTTCAAAATCTTGGCAGTATTTCTTAGTAGATTTGTCTTAAAGCATTTTCACTAGTGATCTCCGATTGTATATAACCACTACACAGTAAAGTGGTAACATCTGGATGAATTGGTTTTAAACAAGTAGACTAATTAGGTCACGCTAACAAAAGTAGAAATAAATCTTTCATTCTCTAGTGTACATTTGATTGAAGACAGCACTTACTGTAAGTGAATGCAATGTAAAAAAAAATGTTGACGTTAATAAAACAAAGAAGATGAGTACGTTTTACAAGAAAATATATTTTTAAACTTCAGTCTTAAAACTTAAAAAAATGTTGACGTTAATAAAACAAAGAAGATGAGTACGTTTTACAAGAAAATATATTCTTAAACTTCAGTCTTAAAACTAAATTTTTTTACATTTAATACAGTGTGTACTTGCCGTTTCGTTTACTGCACCATTTTTTTCAGTGTATGATTTTCCAAACAGTGTTTATAACCGTAAAGGGTTTAAGAGAGTTGACATAAAGAGATATAGTTAAATAAATGGAATTGCTTGAATGACTATCAAATTGCCATTTGATTAAAATGTCTTCCATAAAAATGATTGACTGGTTTGAGACTCGAGACTGCAACGAGACTCTTTGACCCCATTTAAGGGATTGCAGCAATTTCATTAATATCTGTAAAGTCTAATGGTAGTCAGAGAGATTGTCCCATAATGATAAGGGGGTCATTCACAAGAACAGGTCAAAGACAATAATACAAAATCTCCAGCTGTTAAAATTCAGCCCAAGAACCAAGAAGCATGAATCTATGCTTCATGACGTCTGTTACCTTTTGTTGGTCTGGCCTTTTTAAATCACCTATATTTAATGCAAATTGTTAACCCTAGGGTTGTGTGCATCATTCGTTTTTGTGAACAACATGTGAGTAGCTGCTTGTTCTGAAGAGATGGCTAAATGTGCAGTCCTGACCTCCTTGCAACCCCCGAAAAAGGAAATGTCAGAACTAACCATCTACACTTAAAGTGCATGTTTTCTTACGACAGCACTGTACAAGAACAAGCCTGCTGTGAAAGTTAGACTGCAGCAGGTCTTTGAGCCCAGCAGTGTCCTCTCTCTTTCATGCTGGGGGATATTAAAGAGACAGTTCACCCTAAAATCAAAATTAAAGGATTAGTTCACTTTAAAAAAAACTTTTGCTGATAATTTACTCACCCCCATGTAATCCAAGATGTCCATATCTTTCTTTCTTCAGTCGAAAAGAAATTAAGGTTTTTGATGAAAACATTCTAGGATTACTCTCCATATAATGGACTTCAATGGGGCCCAAACGGTTCAAGGTCCAAATGACAGTTTCAGTGCAGCTTCAAAGGGCTTTAAACGATACCAGACGATGAATAAGGGTCTTATCTAGTGAAACGATCTGTCATTTAAAAAATAAATAAAAAAAATTTCGCCTTGCTCTGTTCTGTGATACGCGTTCGTGACGTCACGTAATACGCAATTACGTTGAAAAGGTCACGCTTTTCCTCTGTGTATTCCGGTTCAGAAAGGCAGGGCAGGGCGAAAAACTCCATCTCATCTTCTCCTCTAAGTTCAAAATCGCCCGACATCGTTGTTTTACCTTTTAACTTCCTTTTTTTGTAAACGGCGTTTGACTTTGTTTGCACGTTCAACTTGTAAGCACTGACTCGCACATACGTCAAGAAGCGTGACCTTTTCAACGTAATTGCGTATTACATGACGTCACGAACGCGCATCACAGAACAGAGCAAGGCGAGCGTTCCCGCTCATAAAACGTAAACTTTTTAATTTATTTTTGAAATGACAGATTGTTTCGCTAGATAACAATTTACTGTCCACCAAGGCAGCACTTTACGTGTCTTGTGTCGACACTTCCAGTTACTCATTATCATTTAAAGAGACATGCCCCAAAACAGGTCGCTGTGAACAGAGCTGTTTTTGAGGAGCTAAAAAGGGTGTTGTTTTACACAACCATTGAGGAATTTAAACCAAAGTACGTTAGAAACTTACCCTAAAGAATCATACCAACTTGTGGAAAATGGGCATCCGATGACCCCTTTAAGCTCGAAAAATGACCCAAAAAACACCAGAACAGCGGTCTATTTATGACAACATAATTTACAGTGCAAAACTTAGAGTTCAAAATGTAGTGCACTTGTTTTTGAGCTCTTTATGCGTTATATGTGCTTGAATAGGAATGTGACTTTAAAACTGCTTCTTCTCAGTTTGTATTTTTGGGAAAGACTGAAATGTCTCTCCGGACAATCATCACTTACAGCCACTTACTGTGACATGAAGGCTTTGTGTTAACCTATATTTTGGTCTCTTCCCAAAGTCTTCTTCCTCTCGGTCTGTTCAGCCGCACCTCTCTCTTTGTGCTGACGGTCACTATCAGTTTCTCTCACAGTATGTGTCCCTGCCGCTGCTTTTATAAATAGTAACACTATCAGCTCTTGAATGAGAGCATAATGCCAAACATTTGCCAGTGTGTTTCCAGAACAAGGTACAGTCATAATAAGTGATGAGATGAGTTGTGGAACTGAATAAATGTTGTTTTTATGGCCACATTTAATATTGGTGATAGTGCTCAATATATAAACATTTTAGAATAAACTAAATAGACAACTAAAAGTTATGAATAATTAAGGCTCTTATGCTCATCAAGGCTGCATTTGTTTGATTAAAATACAGTAAAACAGTAATATTTTGCTGTTTCCTATTTTAATATATATTAAAATGTAATTTATTCCTATGATGTAAAGTTGAATTTTCAGCATCATTACATCATTCTAATATGCTTTTAATTAAGTTACAATAATCAGAAATGTTTTGATTGAGAAAAATATTTCCGGAACCAAGGTCAATAAAGTGGGTTGTCACTGTTGTGCTCTGGAGATAAGACTTGTCAGACTAACCTTCATTTAAAGCCTCTTTTGTTTCTGCACCGCACCACACACACACACACACACACACACACACACACACACACACACACACACACTCACTCAGAGATAAGGAGGAACATTTTGTGCAGCCTAGATCCACTTGATGAATACGGTATAGCTCTTCTGTCAATAAATACGCTGAAACATAACTGAAGGATAAATAAACCCCATTCCACTCCAAAATTAATAGGGATGAGTTTTTCTTATATTCCTAATATGTCCTAATGGAAAAAGCTTTCCCTTCTATCCCTTTTATTGATTTTTTTACACTTGAATGCTTCTCTGCAACTTTTCTTCATTGTGTTATATATGGACGGTGTGACACCATATATATACCAATCCCCATATATACTCACGTGCATTTTTTCGTTCTTTGCTTAGGGGTAAAAAGACGTCTGAAATACCTTTGCTGCAGTATCCTGTTAGCTAAATCCTGACGCCGTCCACTGATGAGAGTGTCGTTTAGATGAATATGTAAATACGTGCTTCACACGCTTTTCTTCTAACATTCGAAATAGACACACAACAAAAATGACAGTCATGAGAAAACAGCAGATTCTGATCATAGCGATGTGGATGTTTGCACAAGGTCTGCAATTCGGCACTCACATTTTTTTATACATCACTTTATACAATATATTTTGCATCAAGTTTTAAAGCACGTATCTTTACAGTATTAAAACTCTCTGTGTCTCTTTCAATTAGAGTTACACATTCATTTTCTACTATAAAGTCGGTTTCCAGTGTGTTCATGTTTTTACTCCCGCCAACTTCGGCAGACTGAACAGAAGAAATGAACAGGAGAAGGCGGAGCCGCAGAGCCACACCCACCGATTATGTAATCGCCACGTACCAATGGTACACTCTTAAAAATAAAGCTTCCAAAATAGGGGTCATAGAAGAACCATTTTGGTTCCCAAAAAACTTTTAGTGAATCGTTCTAAAAAGAACCATTTTTTGAACATATTAATAATCTAAAGAACCTTTTCCCACTATAAATAAACTTTTGCGGAACAAAATGGTTCTTTATGGAGTCAATGATGCAGATAAAGAACCATTACATTAAATTTAACAGAAAGATTATTTATCTTACACCAACCTTTCTCAAAGTTAATAAAAAATTGACTTTTGGATTTTTAAACAGACACTAGGTGGAAAGAGCGGCCAAATCATCTAAAAAAATGGTTCTTTTTAGAACGATTCACTAAAAGTTTTTTTGGGAACCAAAATGGTTCTTCTATGACCCCTATTTTGGAAACTTTATTTTTAAGAGTGTAGTTTTTTGGAAAGTCCTCATTGGCAAGCAGTTTCAAACTCCGTTTGGCCTGATTTAGTTCAAAATGACGTCACGGCAGTTTGTTCTTCGATATCGCTTGAAGTATTTCAGGGTCTTTATAGTGCTGGTGGTTGGTGACATTGGCATATTCCTGCACGGGCTTGTGTTCATCCTAATGAAGTGCTGACAGGTGTTCCTTACTCATGTGGAGCTTTTTAACATCAACACTGCTTAGTTAACACGCTTGTGGAGCTGGGCCAGAACATTTTCTGCCTGGATTTAATCACACACACTTCTGCAGACCCCCATGACCAGACCACAATATAAGTTTCATGGAAGGGATAAGAGTAAAAGTCCCAAAAGCATGAGCAATGTGGGACCTACTAGTTGTACTGAGCTGAAACTACAATAGAAGCATCATGCCATCAGCCGACCCAGATGCAATCTGATCATTTTTTACTGATTTTTCAGAGATATTTGATGAATGAACATGCAACGGGTGCAGTATGTGTTGAATTTAGTAAATGATGGCGTGCCTGTAGAGATATTGTTACATTGTTAAAAGGAATGTTATTAAATTATATTATGTCATCGACGCAATAGTAAAAAATCCATTTTAAAATATTATATAATGTCTGAATTACTATTATATTGATTCTGTTGACTGATATTTGCACATGTTTTAATAAGGGGTACACGTTGTTCGGTTATAATTGTTCATTATTATAAACACAGTGTTCCACACTAATGTAACTGATGTCCTGTAACATGTCAGAGCATATTACACCTAAACTAATGCCTGAGGACAGGGTGAGAAATATTTTCCAAGAAGGAGGCGCAACAAGCATTATTTCATCTTTAATATTTAAATTAAAAACTTTCAACAAATTCGTAATGTTCTATCCAACTTGAAATGTCAGAAAAATGAAGCATGGTGTCTGAGGATTTAAGTTGTCTCATGTTTTTCATACAGATTTAAGTGTTGGATGTGATTCAATTGAAAATTGGAGCTTGGAGCCCCTGGAGCGTTTATATTCATTTTCATTATGATCTCCCTGCATCGTCTTATTCCAGTGCTGTTTACTTGCTGGAATGAATGCATTTTTGTTGATGTTTCAGTACTCTTTGGACCAAAGTTGTAATTTAACAAAAAGTCAAGTATCTAAATTCTCTAATGACTCTACTTATGTAACTGAATTCAGGCAGAATATGATGTAACTTGAGGTTTGTACTGTTTGTCAAAGGACTCAACAGAGAGACATTCATTGTCTACAAATGTGCTCGGTGTCATTTACAAACCTGATGCAATATGCATGTGTTGATGGTTATAAGTCTGATCTGTTTATTCCATTAGCTGGTGAAGGTGTGTTCAATAACAACACTGTGTCTGTAAGTTACGTAATTAATTCAATAGTAGTAATAGTGCATGGCAAAAATTATTTTGTTGCTCAATATTTTTGTCTTGTTTTCCAAAATATCTCAACATTTCTTCAAGATCAAGATACATTTACTTGAGAAGCAAAATTAACATTCTGTTTGGGGTCCTATTGACTTCCATAGTATGGAGAAAAAATTGAATGGGGCCCATAAACTGTTTGGTTACCCATATTCTTCAAAATATCTTCTTTTGTGTTCAGCAGAACTATCCCTTTAAGGCCTGGTTTCACAGACAGGGCTTAGATTAAGCCACGAATGTTATATTAAAATAGTATTATTATAAATATTAAGTAATATTAAAAAATATATTACTGGTGTGCATCTTGAGACAAAACAATGGCACTGACATATTTTAAGATATGCCAGTGCAAGTTGCTTTTAGTTAAAACAGCTCAAACATGCATTTTAGTCTTAAAGGACAAGTTCGGTATTTTACAATTAAAGCCCTGTTTTAAGATCGTTTCTGATGAAATAGAACGGTTAAGATTGTTTTTTACACAGATGCTGCTGTCCCGAGAATTTTCAGTTTCTGTGGTAGCACCCCCCCACCTCTACAATGGTAGCATAGGTGCAGTGGAACAATCCTTTATAAAACGCATAAAAATGTAGTTTACAAAGACTTGAAACTCACCGAGTGGTCTGGGGTGTTCACTGATATGCTCACACAAAAATCGCTGCAAAAGATGCTTTCCAACAGGTTTTATCGTAGTTTATGTACAACTCCATTGACTTGTATTGGATGTTCTGTGATGTACGGTATTACTCCGCCGCCGGAAACGGAAATGGGGTTGTTTGTATTCTTTCTGTAGTCTTATGCAGTCGCGGTATCGTAGGCTACACTATACAAGGGGTTTGCTTGCAATTGGAAAAGGTGCATTATCGCCACCAACTGGGCTGGAGTGTCTTTATTCAAGCTCTCAACGGAAGAATGTCCGGTTGTGAGGCGTTCGGAAAAATAGGTCTACAGTTTTACAACGAATGATAAAACACCTGTTGGAAAGCATCTTTTGCAGCGATTTTTGTGTGAGCATATCAGTGAACACCCCAGACCACTCGTTTTATAAAGGATTGTTCCTGTGCACCTATGCTACCATTGTAGAGGTGGGGGGGGTGCTACCACAGAAACTGAAAATTCTCGGGACACCAGCATCTATGTAAAAAACAATCTTAACCGTTCTATTTCATCAGAAACGATCTTAAAACAGGGCTTTTATTGTAAAATACGGAACTTGTCCTTTAAATGAGTAACATTATGACTTCACACGATCCAGAAAAAAACACGTTCGTTGTAGTTCTTGGAAAGTGGATTCTGTTAAATAAAATATCTTCCTTTGTAGGTGACTTTGAGCTTTGTAACCTTTCAGATCTTTTTTATGCTCAAACAGCAACATTACACACTAACTAAAGATTAAAAAGCCAAATAGGATCCCTTTAAGAAAGCTGAGATACTTGTACTGGAAAACCAGATAAAAATTATAAAAGTAATAGTAATCTCTATTATTGTCATGGACTCAATCAACCAACCAATCAACCAATCAATCAACCAACCAACCAACCAACCAATCAATCAACCAATCAACCAACCAATCAACCAACCAATCAACCAATCAACCAACCAATCAACCAACCAATCAACCAATCAATCAATCAATCAATCAATCAACCAACCAATCAACCAATCAATCAATCAATCAACCAATCAACCAATCAACCAACCAATCAACCAATCAATCAACCAACCAATCAACCAACCAATCAACCAATCAATCAATCAATCAACCAATCAACCAATCAACCAATCAACCAACCAATCAACCAACCAATCAATCAGTCAACCAACCAATCAACCAATCGACCAATCAACCAATCAACCAATCAACCAATCAACCAATCCATTAATCAACCAACCAATCAACCAACCAACCAATCAATCAATCAATCAAACAACCAATCAACCAATCAAACAACCAACCAATCAACCAATCAATCAATTTTCAAATTTTATTTGATCATATTTTATAATATTTTTATATCATCTGATTGCCATCCTTTCCTTTGCGATTTATGGTCTGGTTCTCACCTTATTGACAAACTGGAATTGTAGTTTTTTTATGGTAAAAATTCCTCTGCAAATCCCTCCATCAACGTCAGCTGCCTCCATAATAATCTTCTGATACGTTCAGCACGATCAAGTGAAAATCGCTGTGGGGCATAAATGATCAATCTAATAGGCAGTCTATTAGCAAAAGTGCTTTTCTTCCTGTTATCTTCAAAACAAAAAGTTGCATCGTAAATGACGTAAGCGTGCTCCGTTGGGGATTTGATGTTTGAAAAATGACAGCAAATTCCTAGAATACGGTCTCTCTAACTTTTCTTCCAAAGTTACACTGGATGTTTCACTGGTTTAGAGGTCTCTGGAATACATGGATGTGGTTTGGCAGGAGTTCAGCTCAGGCCGGTATTCTTGAAGCAGTGCATTCTGGTCTGGGCAGCTTGGAGTTAACCAGCGCTGTGAAACTGCTGGCCCGCACCGCTCTCAACCCCCAGCGGTGTGCTCTGATTGAACACACATGTGTTTCTGTACATTTGTTCTTCTGGACATTCAGGGATATAATAACACAATGAGGCAATTTATAATAAAATGCAATCCAAAAACTTACATCAGCATATCTTTCAATAACAAACAGAAATACAAGCACACATTTAAGAACTAAACTAAACTTTTTTTTAATTGATAGTAACCATTTATATAATAAAACTAAAATGGAAAAAAATATGAAAATAAAACAAATTTGCATGAACACCAAAGGCATTTGCATATGATAACCAAGGGTTGGATTCATGAAACATTCTTAAAAATAAAATTCTTCTTGTTCTAAAACTGAAGAAAAAATTAATATTTTGAGTCATTTTTACTTTTTTATTGTTCTTAAGACAAAACTAAAGGATAATTTAAATTCTTTAGAAGTATGTTCTTAAAAATCTAAAACAACTTATTTAAGTTAGAACAAGCTTCAAATCCCCAAAAGTAAGATGTTGGGTTGTATCAAATTAATTGTTGTAATTAACCAACATAAAGCTTCCTGCATATAATAGACATTAATGCAACACCTGTCATTTCATTCAAAATTCATTCAAAAGGATTTTTTTAGTTATTAATCTAATTCAAATGTTGTGTTTAGTGTAGGTATTTATTATATATTGCAAAATACTGCATTTTAAGACAGGCTCGTTTAAAAAAATTATTTTTAACTCGCATTAAAAATGTGTCTGGTCAAGCCAGTATTGCAACGAAAAGTAACACCAATTTTCGCACCTGATTTTCGTAAATCCCTCCCCAGAATTAATATTCTAATTCTAATATTGCATTTAGTGTATAGGTATTTTATATAAACTGCACATTACAGTAAGTGTCATGCAAAATTCAAGGTATGTTGCGTGCAATCTGTGGCAACTAAAATCAGGTTCTGTCCTGTAAATAGTCCCACACAACAATGATGCTTTCAATGTGCCAATAACAAAAAACACACTGCGAAACATTTTTCACAATGGCTGTCCCATATGCGTATACTCCTCTCATTTTTGTCAATCACAAAAGCGCTACCATATGGCTGAAAAGCCCTTATGTTCCTTCTTTCAATCATGATAAGCCTGTAGAGGTTGTTATGTATCATTTTGTAATCGCTACCTCGCCGTGCCTTAGGCTGTCCTTAACTCAAGCTGCTGTTTCAAGGCCGGTATAATCCTCCAGGATCGCCCCCGTTTAAGCCCACCGTGCATCAGTCATGCTGTTCTAACATGTTTTAACAGTGCAGGTCCCAGGATGTTAAATTTAACCCTTTAGTACAACCCTGCCCCTTGATTAAATCACCAATTCATGAAATACAATACAAGCTGTTCAAATAAAACAACGAGCCTCAAGAGACTGTGTCTTATAGAGATTTTACCTCTGATTGACTAAACTACAGTTTTTCAAAACTATTCAACTTTTTTACAGCATAATCTATGAAAACATTAATTTCCATGTTCCAGACAGACCATCATTATGTGGTGGGAATTTTACAGGGTCAAAAGTGATTGTCTTTATGAATGAGTCATTGAATCAATCACTCAATCAATTAATTCAAAACATGGATTAATTCAGGAGCAAAAGCAATGGCGCTGTGGAAATTGCTTAATCTCTGAGAAGGTACTTAATTTAAATAAGTACTAACTTTGCTACCATTTGTCATGTTGTCATTGTTATGTGACCTACCAGACTTTGTTGTGCTTTGTTGTAACTAATAAGTAATTAGTTATCCGGGTACTTTTTGCATACTGTTTTATGAATACTGTTAATTTAAACTGAAGAGGTGTTTTTTTGACCTGCTTAAGTAGGACTTAAATAAATCTTTATATGTAATAACACAAATACTTTTATTGTCTTTGAAATATGGTTAAAGAGCACTGCTGAATAATGACCATTTATGGTAAACTCAAATATACTTTAATGTCATTTCTAATGAAGCTTGTATGTCATGTATTTAATTATATTTGTAATAAGACATTTGAAATGAAGTTACAATTTAGTATATTTAAAATATGTAAACTTTAAATGTAATCAATAACACTCCACAGTTAAAATTATAATCAAGTACTTTACATGTGTTTAAGTATGTTAGTCAACACATCAAAATAAGTGTACTTCTTTAAAGGACGACAAAAGATTATTAAAGCATGATTATTTAAAATGTTCTTCAAGGTACAACTTTTATATTGAGATTTACAAAGTGGTCCTTTTAAAAGTTTACCCTAAGTGTGTTAAAAAAACATAGTTATGAAAGCATTCCTGTAATATTATCTGCAAGTACAGTTTAAAAAGAAGATAGAGAGAGAGAGAGATAGAGAGAGAGAGAGAGATGGAAGAACATGGACTGATGGAAAAACGTCAAATGATCCTGGAGAATGATTTACATGTAAAATGATTTACATCCTGGAGAAAGGTTCTGGTTACCTAAATACGTGTTTGTGCACTTCTTCGTATAGGCTCTGCTGGTGACAGTAAGAGCTACCCGACTCCCCTGCACCTCCGTCAGTTTGTTTTCCCAGCACAGATATAGTCCTACAGAGTGTATTTGATGAGATAATGACATTAACTGTGCTCAAAACGTGCCTGTGTGTATGAGAAGGACTCCGTTGTGTCACAGTATGAGGCAGGTTATGGGGACAGAAGCTCAGTGTTGATTGTGCACATACTCAAGTCTGAAAGGCAATCCTATGTTGACGGAAAATGCAGAACTGATGTTTGGAGTCGCTAATAAGATTAGTGCCGTGTATAGTATGTATCATGTGTAAATGTGTGGTTATGTTTGGCTGTGTTTTTGCAGTGGTTGTTGGGGATAGTACTGTACTTCAGGTGAACTGACATAAAGCGTGCGTGAGTGAACTGAGGGACTCAATGTGTGCATGAGACCAACAATGCTTTTCAATCATTTAGTGTCACAAAGCCTTGGGCCAAGTTTAGGGAAACAGTAGTTATGTTGGGTTGGGAGAGATACATGTTTGAGCACGAATCAATAGGGGTGTAACAATATATATTGCAATACAAAAATGCAACAATATGTATCATGTATAGGTCACCCAAAATAAAAAATACTGTGTGAGAAAAAAAATCAAGTTTTAAGAGTTTTTGTGTCAGTACTATACATTAAAGGTTTAGTAATGTTTTATGTCATTTTTATTCTTTTTTTTTTATATATGTCTTTATTTTTTATTTTTATTTGTTTTAGACTGAACTAGAGAAATGTTTCCTTAGCAACTAGCTGAAATAAAATAAGTTATTTCATGGATGTTAACATTTATTTTATTTCAAGTAGCAATGTTTTTTTTATATGGTTTTAGTTTTCAGATATACAATGACTGAAATACACTTCTGAGCATGTTGTTATATTTAAATCACACAATATTTTGATATTCTTGGGGCATAAATTTAAAAATGTCAGGGTGAAGCAACTGTCCTAAAATCATGAAGAAAAAAGACTCATTAAAAGAATATTGAACAGAAAATCTTAAATAGTTTGGCATAATATTTTATTAGCATTCCTAAGCTATTACACAGTTTTATTTTAAATAGATTGGCCAAATCAAAGTCATGTAGTGCAACCAACATAAATGAATATATATCTAGCAGGAAATGATGTCAGCCCTCATGACTGTGTGCCAAGGTCAATAAGTCTCTTCCAATAATTTGACCTTTTTATGACAAGACAAGGATAGTTCTGGTTGTAAAATGGCATGTGGTAAAATCCCTCCAAATATGATTTCTGATTAAAAAAATATAAGATATTTAAATAAGTCTACTTTTTATCTTGTAATAATTATTAAAAGCAGTTATTATTATTAGTGCGGAACTCAGGTGTTCTTGTTGACCAGTCTTTAAAATTTGACAAACACATATCAGCTGTCATCAGCTCCAGTTTCTACCAACTTCGTTTACTATCTAAAATCAAAGGCTTTCTTACTCCGATAACTTTGGAAATGGCGGTTCATGCATTCATCACGTGTAGGCTAGACTACTGCAATTCACTTTATTGTGGGATATCAGTTTCTCAAATTGCCCGTCTTCAGTTGGTCCAAAACGCTGCGGCTATTATTCTCAACTGTCCCAAATATGACCATATCTCTCCAATTCTAAAATCATTACACTGGCTGCCAGTCCGGCAGAGAAGAGATTTTAAAATTCTCCTATTTGTTTTCAAATCTTTACATAACTTAGCTCCAGTCTATCTTTCCGAACTTATTCATCCCTATTCTCCGTCCAGAAGCCTAAGGTCTCATGACCAGGCTCTGCTGGTAGTCCCTCGTGCCAGACTTACACTACCGTTCAAAAGTTTGGGGTCGGTAAGATTTTTTATGTTTTTAAAAGAAGTCTCTTCTGCTCACCAAGGCTGCATTTATTTGATTAAAAATACAAAACAAACCCAGTAATATTGTTAAATATTATTTCAATGTAAAACAGCTGTTTTCTATGAATATATTTTAAAATGTAATTTATTCCTGTGATCAAAGCTGAATTTTCAGCATCATTACTCCAGTCTTCAGTGTCACATGATCCTTCAGAAATCACTCTAATATGATGATTTGATGCTCAAGAAACATTTATGATTATTATCACAGTTGACAACAGTTGTGCTGCTTCATATTTTTGTGCAAACAGTGATTCGTTTTTTTCAGGATTCTTTGAAAGTTCAAGAGAAAAGCATTTCATTAAAAAATAAATATTTTGCATTATTATAAATGTCTTTACTGTCACTTTATATCAATTTCATGCGTCCTTTCTGAAGAAAAGTATTAATTTCTTTAAAAAAATAAAAAATAAAAAAATTGACCCCAAACTTTTGAACGGTAGCGTAAGCGTAGAGGAGAGCGTGCTTTTGCAGTGGCCGGGCCTCGTCTGTGGAGCACCCTGCCCCTGGAGATCCGAACGGCCCCCAACCTTTCTATCTTTAAGTCTTTGGTAAAAACCTACCTGCTCTCTTTGGCATATTGATCTCTATTTTTAATTTTTTTATTATTTTACAATTGAGTCTCTGACAAGGCTACTCGTAGCTTTGCTGCTTTTTATGTGTTATATGGGTTGTTTTGCTGTTTTTACTTTTCTTATTTGTGTGTTCTGTAAAGCACTTTGGTCTGTCTAAGCGGCTGTTTAAATGTGCTATATAAATAAATGAACTTGTTATTACCCATGTTTTAGAGGCATTAGGTTGAATCTTTTCTTGAAAATTGTATAAATGGTTTCTTTTTAAACCATATGGAACCAACATGAATCCAGAGCGCATTTCTAAGAACTTGACACAGGAGGGTTAGTATTATCAACGTACATGATAGATTTATAAAGGTAGATTTTTTCCCCCATCTTTTTCTTGGACACTCTCATAAGTCGTTCAACAAAATGTCTCATTTGTGTCTATTGTTATTTCTCATGAAAAGCATCTTTAAATACAGAGTTAAATGTAGATCTCGCCCTCCCTCTGCCTCTCTCCTGTATGTTTTTATATCTGGTCACTCGAGAAATAAACACACACTACTTTTCCCAGAACTCATTGAATGTAGGATTCATGGTGCTTGAGCTGGTGTCTCTGAGGAGTTTTCCATCCTCCTCACACGGCTGAGAGGCCCAGACCAGCTAAATCAAGCCTTTCATAACCGCCAGAGGACAGAAATGGCCTTGTTGCCAAGTCATTGCTTGTTTGTAGTCCAGTTTTTCGAAAACCTATGTTTAGAATGGGATCTAATTATGTGACAAGGGGAAAATATGATTATGTTACGCAGGGTGCTTCATGTAAATGTATTGCGGTTGCAACTGTCATGCTGGTTCTTAATAGGATTTAATAGTTTTTTAAACACTAATTACAGGTTGTTGTTATCAGAAAATGCAGTGAATCATGCTTATTGAGAGATGATGTACGTAATGCTTATTGAGGGAAGAATTTACAACACTTGAAAACTAAACTTAAGTCTGTTTTTTGCCCTGGACATATTATGTTTTTTCTACATATTCATTTTTTTTTTAGTGTGTAATGTTGCTGTTTGAGCATGAAAAAGGTCTGCAAAGTCACAAAGTCCCTCCAGCAGGAGTTCTTCTCTATATCAGTGTCAGTGTTTCTGAACTCCCTGAAACGCCTTCATTGTAGTCTTGAGTTTTCTTCCGGGAACGACGAACACGTCACAATATTCCTCATTTAAATAATTAATACGCAGAATAAAGAGGCGGGGCCTGGTGGAGTTCGTTGTAGTGTGTTGACACTGCTGGTTATGGTAAGAGGCGGGACATTTCCAAAGACACTCGAAGAGCTTGACCAATCACAACACACTGGCCCAGCCGACCAATCAGAGCCCAGTGTGCTTTTCAGAAGGAGGGGCTTCATAGAGACAGGAACTAAACACAGCGTTACTGACAGACCGTGAAGACAGGAGCTGCAACAATGGAGAATATGGGGAAAATATATATATTCAAGCATGAAAAGCTATTCTAGTAGAGGCCAGCAACAAAATCAAGACTTTGTAAAAGGGCATAATAGGTCCTCTTTAAGACCTCTTTAAGTCAGTAGTTGTCAGTCATTCGTTTTTTTACTTTAAAATTTCCGTCAAGTGTCCACTTGTTGTACACTTAAGAATCATTATTTTTTTCTGTTTCTTTTTGTTTTTCTACTCTTTACAGACTCGCAAACTGACCAAAGTGGAGCGGCAGCGCTTCAGTGAAGAGGTTGAAATGCTCAAAGGTCTTCAGCACCCAAACATTGTGCGCTTTTATGACTCCTGGAAGTCCACTGTGAAAGGTCACAAGTGCATCCTGCTGGTCACCGAGCTCATGACTTCTGGCACTCTCAAAACGTGAGTTTGTCCTTCATCTCACAGTCTCATATCATGTTAATTCCTCTTTTGCTGAGGTAACATTGATATGCTTGACAATTTCCTAGGTATCTAAAGCGTTTTAAAGAGATGAAACCAAAGCTCTTACAGAGGTGGAGTCGTCAGATCCTTAAAGGACTTCACTTCCTGCACACTCGCACCCCTCCCATCATTCACAGGGACTTGAAGTGTGACAATATCTTCATCACAGGGCCCACCGGAAGTGTGAAGATCGGGGACCTTGGCCTGGCCACACTCAAGAGGGCAAGTTTTGCAAAGAGTGTAATAGGTAAGTCATTGGAAACTACTGTAGTTTCTCAGTAATGATTTATCTAGCATCTTCTGAGATCTTCAACCCCATTATGTCTCAAGTTTCAAATTAAACATTAAATTCTATATTTGAAGTTTTCACCTTTAGCCACTATAGAAACTTTTAAAAATGTCATTCTCCCATTGCTTCCCGTCTCTTCTTGACTGTCCTATCAAATAAAGGCAATTACAAAGTGCACATTATTACAAAGTGCACTTTTTAAAAGTGTTAAGAAACATAGTCAAGAAAATGTACTCTCTTTAAGAGACCATTTAATTAATCAATATTTTGTTAGTTGCACAGTTTTTTAATATACTGTACTTTTAAGATTTGAAGTACACTACAACTACATATTCAATACAATTAAGCACACTTCTCTTTCACAAGGGTTCTGAGTGATTACCATATTTACATATGGTGGTATTCACATGGTACTTCAAGGTAACTGTGGTATTTCCCAAAAACACAGTATTACTATGGTACTTTTATGTTAGTGACGTCTGAGTGTCCTCATATTGTGTTTAACAGGAACTCCAGAGTTCATGGCTCCAGAAATGTATGAGGAGAAGTACGACGAAGCGGTGGACGTCTACGCGTTTGGCATGTGCATCTTGGAGATGACCACATCAGAATACCCATACTCAGAGTGCCAAAACGCTGCGCAGATTTACCGCAAAGTTACCAGCGTGAGTTTCAACCTGCTTGTATTAGAAATATATTTAATGCCTTTATTAATTACTCAAAAATGTCATAATTTAGGGGTTTGTCTCAGAAAATATTGATACACTACTGTTCAAAAGTTTGGGGCGAGTACGATTTTTTTTTTTTTTTAAGAAAGAAATGAATACTTTTATTCAGCACGGATGCATTACATTGATCAAAAGTGACAATAAAGACATTTGTAATGTTGAAAAATATTTCTGTTTCAAATAAATGCTTGTTTTTGAACTTTCTGTTCATCAAAGAATCCTAAAAAAAAAAAATCCAACAAAATTGTTAAGCAGCACAACTGGAGCACAACTGTTTTCAACATTGATAATAATAAATGTTTCTTAAGCAGCAAATCAGCATATTAGAATGGTTTCTGGAATAAATTACATTTTAAAATATATTCACATAAAACCTCACATTATTTCACAATATTACTGTTTTTACTGTATTTCTAACCAAATAAATGCAACTTTGGTCAACATTAAAAAACGTACCAACCACAAACTTTTGACCGGTAGTGTATGTTATTAATTGTGAGATTGCTTTGAAATAGGTCCTATTATCATGCAGATGTGCTGCTTGCATTATTTTGCATAAGCATATGTCCCTCCATTCAGTTTGTCCTAGTTTAATCTCTCACACAGACAGCTCTGAGAACTTAAACCTAGCATGACAAGTGCAGTAAACATCCTCTCTTTATTCCCTTCTTTCCTTCTCTTCCTGCATGTCCTCGTTTCCTAAAGAGCTTGCTGTGTGTCATCTTTGAGCAGTGGTTTAAGACTCATGCTTCGGTTTGATTAGAGCTTCAGGCAGAGTTTGGAATACCCCCTGTCCGTATCCTGTTTGCAAAAGCCCAGGACTCGCCTCACTCTGAAGCATTTGAGAAAGGCCCTACAGGTCACATGTGGACACAGAGGTCGACTGCAGTTATATAACTTGTTGAAACAGTATATTCACTTGTCTGCCCCTTATTGCATTTGGAAAACTTTACCTCTAAATTACATCAACATGTTTACAGCATGGCTCTGATGTCTTCTTGTAATCAATGTCATTTGTAAAAACAAACCTTTTTTAATATAACAGTTCAAATAAGGGAAACTTATTAAAGTTAGATTCACTCATAGTTTATAGGGGTGTAACGGTACACAAACTTGACGGTTCGGTACGTACCTCGGGATTGAAGTCACGGTTCGGTACAGCAGGGGTTAGAAAACTGAGCACAAAATTGCTTTAAACAATTAAACTGTGTTTTTTAACAAATGTGTATATGCGTTTAAATAAATTCTATTATAATTTAAAAAAATGTATTTTAGCTAATGCTGTAAACTATATGGGGAGCCCTTAATTACACATTATTATAATATTAAAGGTTACAATTAACAACAGAGCCCAAATTATTAAAATCAGTTGCTATTTATTTTTAGATATAATAATCAACACTCCAAAAAAAAAGTACTGTAAATTGCACATAAGGCAGGTTTTGCATTAACTTCTGAATCTAATTAAGTACATTTTCTTCCACAATTCATGTTTGAAATATAATTCTTTACACAGTGGCTGCCATAAGTTGTTTTCATGTTATTTTAATGTAATTTTAATTAAACATACATTAACCAATCAAGACATTACTAACAGGTTAAGTAAATATAATGAATAGGCTAATATAGTGCTTATGAAACGCTTCTCTCTAGAGCTCATACATGAGATATTATTCTCAAGCTGTTTTATTGATATCTTTTCGCAGTTGAAACACTGGTTGAGATATGTAAACATATCAATCAATCATCTCTTCTTCTTCTGCACTTTTTACGGGTAGCAAACAGCTTTGCATTGTTGCATGCGCCCCCTTCTGGATTGAAGTGTGGATCGCCTGTGACTGACTGTATTCGTTGTGCAACTGCATGCACCGCACCGTGACGTACGTCCCGTACGGTTCGGGATGAATACATGAACCAATACACCCTTAATAGTTTGTAGTTAAAAGTATTTTTACCTACAACAACAACCTTTAGTGGATTGAGACATGTTGTACTTCAACAGGCTTTTAGTAATGTTTTGACTTTGCATGTCAGAAAACAAGTTTATGATGTTTTTAAACTAATTGCTAAACTTTACGCGGATGACGCCAGTGGTTTTGGTTTATAGGTGTTGTTAAATAACGTGTCTTGAAAGAACGAAACAAAGCCTGCTCTGAAAAGCTTGTTGAGTGTTAATGACAAAGCCAAGGAGCGCACCGAAGTGTAAACGCAACAGGCACTCATCCAAACTCCATGCTTTATGCAGCTCATGCTCCACAAATATTACACGAGTCCGCTGGGAAAGTGACCTACTCCAGCTGTAATTCAGCCCTCAGTTGTAAATCTTTGAAATTGAATAGGTTAACTTCACATTATTGAAGACTTTTGTGTAGTCGAAGTAACTCAAATGTGGCAAATAACAGGTGTGAACTGTTGTAGATCTTAAAATGATGAAATCAGCCATGTGTAAGTGCTGTGAAGTGTATTTTGCAAGAAATTAATATTTCAGGGCTTTATTAAATTTTATCACTGGGTTCAAGAACAGATTAAGGTAAAAGAGATTTACATAGATGCTATTATTAATCATTTACAGTTTTTCTGTTGTGCATTAAGTTGCGCCTCAACTGAGTGCATACGTTTTTATATGCGTCTTTATTAGTTCTGTGCATCTTGGCATTTCCTTCCAGGGTTTTTTATCTAATATCCCAAAATTCCCATACAAATAAGTGGATGGAAGCCTAGCAATTGTCAGTAACAAATCAGCAACTTTTTCAAAACTATTTGCCTGTAGCTCTCATGTAACTCGCTGTGATAAGATTATCAGAAAGGGAATTATCTTATTAACATTTGAACATTAGATTAATGATTGGCAGTATTAAAACTTATTAAGCCTCTTTGACTGATGTTTTTGTCAAACATTTGACATTTCCGCTGTTTTCAGGGTATAAAGCCAGACAGTTTCTACAAGGTGAAAGTTCCAGAGTTAAAGGAAATCATTGAAGGCTGTATCCGCATGAACAAAGATGAAAGGTACTTTACTGCAGCTCATCTTATTGATTTGATTTTGATTTTACACTTTAAAAATGTTCTGCGATCCCAATCTGGTATAGAAGCAATAATGTTATATATACCGGTATACTGTGTGTATATATATATATATATATTTTTTTTTTTTCTCACCGGTTGTAAGAATTATGTGGAATTGTTCTGCAAAGTCACAGTCTTTAACAAAGTGAAATTTCTCAAGATGCTGCAAAATATGATGTCATTATACAGAGCTTGTGTTTTTAATTAAAAAAAAAATATCTTAATATCACAGGGGCAACAGTGATTTTAATGAAAACAAACTCAAAATAACAATCTCTGAACTTTCTAAATAGAAATAGAAATACAAACACAGACCAATGAATGGAAACCAGAAACTGGTGTCAAACTGTGAATCACCATAGAAATAGTGCAAACATAGGAAACAGAACAGGAAACAGTGCCACTTAAATTATAAACTGACACTTAAATTATAAATAATAATATATTCTTTCACAATGTTTTAACATTTAATCTACTCCACTTTCCAAGAACTTGGCAAACCATGTATCTTTTGCCTTTGAAACTTGTATTCTTTGTATTGAGCCAAATATGTGATCATTATGTGATGTTTCAATGTTTAAAATCAGTCAAACATCTTTTTGTTGTATGAATTTACAAGGCATGCATCAGGGTTGTTTCTAAACTAAAACTATTATACACATTCTTTTAAATAAAGCTAAAATAAAAAAAAAAATTAAATGAAAAGTAAATTATAAAAATAACTACACTTTAAAAAAATATTTTTCAAATTTGTAAATAAAACAAAAGATTATAGGAGTATGTTTTACAATAAAACTTGTAATTTTTTTAATTATTTGTGAAATTTGCTGGAAACTGTTCCTACACCCAATATTTTCAGTGTATATTAAAGTCATGTATCACGAAAAAATATCCCATTCACCTGCGTTTGGATTGTGAAGCGTGAAGTCTCGTGCGACTGCACCCTTATGCTAAATAATTTGAATAATTTAATCATTATTATGCTTAAATAATTGTACTACTTGAAAACAGGTGAACATAACCTATATTTCCAACATTATTCACAAAACAGGTTTTGCTATTAAATGACATTTATTTCAACCTAGTTGTATACATTGAGTTTGTGTGGATTCACATCAATCTCTCTGGCTAGATACACCATCCAGGACCTGCTGGAGCACACGTTCTTCCAGGAGCACAACGGCGTTCACGTTGAATTGGCTGAGGAAGATGATATGGTCAAATCCAGCCTGAAGCTCTGGCTTCGCATGGACGACACCAAGAAGCTCCACGGAAAGTACAAGGACAACAACGCCATCGAGTTCCTGTTTGAGCTTTACAAAGACGTGCCAGAGGAGGTGGCACAGGAGATGGTGAGCTTCACACATAATCTCAGGTCCCACTATAGTGTCTCACTGTCAGCTTTTAATATGTTTTATGAAGGGATCCTAGGTGTGGTTACATTCCTCAGCTACTATGACTCAGTGGTTTACTGTCACTTTAAACACTAAACCCAGATATTCCCCTCAGGGATCAACAGAGCCTATGTGTTCACAGATGTACGTTAATATGTGGGTTGAGCTTCCTGCAGAGATCTGCAACAATGGTCCTGAAGCTTTGATATTCACAGAGCTATTAA
>CM060627.1:29405145-29495145 GCA_030578275.1 Meda fulgida
AAAAATGACTTATGACTAAAAATGACTAATGACTACAATGACTAAAACTAACTAAAATGAGCATTTCTCATTTTCATTTGGTTTGACTAAAATAACCCCGGACATGACATGCAGTAAAAAATGTGTATAACTAATCGTTCCCCCGACTCACTAAAACATCAGGACGTTTTTGTTTTTTGTTTTTGGCGTTTTTTGCCTTTTTATTAGGATAGGACAGTAGCTAGACAGGAAGTGAGGTCAGGTGGGAGAGAGACGGGCGACGGGATCGGGAAAGGTCCACGAACTCGGGTCACCCGAAGCACAACAGCTTTTTTAGTTTTACTAATTGGTTCCCGTTGTTTCATTTAAATCAGGCGCACGTTAAAATTTGTTCCCTCGATTTAGCCAAACAAAAATGAGGCAATGAATGTGGACAATGTGGCCACAATTTAGGGGAACAATTGTGTGCTTGATTTAGTAAAATAATAGAACGAATTATTATATCGTGCCCACGATTTTCTTAAAACAAGGGAACAAATTAATAAAACGTGATCACTATTTACTAAAACTAGAGAAGAATTCTTAATTCGTGGCCACAAAATATATATTTTTGTCTGCACGTCATGTGCGGGGCTCCTTAAAAACTGAAATAAAATGAACAAAATTCTATACAGACATATTTATAGTCTTTTTTTAATGAAGTCAAAATCTCAATGATACTAAAATAGCACTGCAGTGAGTTAGGCGCAGACGTTTTGTCATGTTGTTTTCAATATTTGTTATATTATTATTATTATTATTTTAAATAGAAATGAATAGTGCATTTAGAGGTGAATATTGTCTACTAGCATGAAATCCCCTCAAAATACTAATTATTAAAGAATGAATATTTTGATATAAAATATAGTACTTTCACTGCATTAAAAAGCGTGTTGTCTTTGGTCTGAGCGCCGAGGATCACGAGTGAGGTCTGATTCTGTTTCTCCAGCTGACTGTGAGACTGATGGAGATCTCAGTCCCTCTGGTTTACAGGATGGTCCCGAGGCTTCAAATATCAACATCAGCTGCTCTCCACAGGCCACGCCCACAGAGGCCACGCCCAGCACCACTCATCCAATCCCAGCTCTCCGTTTCCCCTCAGTGAGTTTATAATGACAAAATTGGCCTCACTTAATGACGAGTTAAACATAGGAGACCCATTTAAACTCAATTTTAGCAATTTACCATTGCAGGAAGTCATAATGAACTTGCTTCTTTGATGTTCATTGTTAAGTACTTCATGTTTCCCTTAATCTCCTCTCAGAGTATTGCCGTGTCGACTAAAACAGAGAGAGGACCTCCCAGCCCTTTCTCCTCACCTGTGGACAGGTAAAAACCTGCTTTCTTGATCCCTCAGCTCTTCAATAGCATCTCTGCCATATTAAAAACATCCATAAGACACACAGAACTTCGAGGTTTGTGTTTTACTTTAGTGCCAGATGTACTGATGGCTTTGTGCTCAGTAGGGTCCCCCTCCTCTCATCTTTCGTAACAGTGCACATGCTCCACGTCCTATAGGATACTGTTTGTACACCACAGGGCTCTTGGATGTCGTCCCTAGCAAATGCCTGCCATTACAACATACTTTTCCACTCGTAAGAACTTCACGTTTCTCAGCAGGCAGAGATCTTTCAAAAGAGCCAGAGTCTTCCAAGCAGTAGGCTGGCTATAAACGGTTTTGTGGGCCTCGTAGGAAGCCCAGTGTTTGGATTAAACGGAGGCTTGTGTTGGTAAAAGACTTGAGAGACACAATTAGCTCATAGAAACAAGCTGAGAATGGACTCCACGTCCCAACAGGCCAAACTCGGCAAAGATAAAGCCAATTCAAATATTACGTCGGTCTAGTTCTTTCTCTGTAGCCGTTATATTGGATTTCCAGGAAACAGTGCAGTGAAAACTACATGTTTTGAAGTACACGACAATTGGACATTCAATACAATTGAGCACACTTCTTTTTCACAAGGGTCCTCTGTGCTGGACATTACTGACTGAAAGAGGGCTAAAATAAGGACATACAAATGTTTGTTTACTTCAGACTTGTAAAACCCAATAAGAGGGAACACACAGCACTCATGAAATGTTCTCTTAAAAACCTAATATTAAACAATTAAGGGTGTTAAAATGGTGAGAGAGGGAAATTCCTTCGTGGTTTTCTTCATTTAGTGCTTGGTGAACCATTTTTATAGGCCCAGTTTAACTTCAGGTCTTCCAAACAACCGTTTACTTAACATGATGTTCACTTTTGTACTTTTATAAGTTTACTTGGTTGTGCAATGTTGGCATAACAAACTTAGTTTTAGCAAATGGTTGTGGGCGAGTTGCACACAGAAGTTTAATACTTGTGGTTAGGTGTTTGTTTAAATCCCTTTACCCGACCTACAGTATGAGCAATAGCAAACTAGTATCTAGTAAAGATAGCTGATAATGATACACAGGTATTTTCCTGCAGTTTGGACTGTCATAGAATGCAAAATATAATGTTTTGTCCATAATCTTGTCATATAATTATCCTGATTATGTCACAGTTATGCTTCAGATGTGACCTCAGGC
Organism: Meda fulgida; assembly: GCA_030578275.1. Taxonomy (NCBI): domain Eukaryota; kingdom Metazoa; phylum Chordata; class Actinopteri; order Cypriniformes; family Leuciscidae; genus Meda; species Meda fulgida. The sequence continues at coordinate 29,407,714 of CM060627.1, forward strand.
TTGAGCGATGGCTACGAGGGGCAATCAGAGAGGGGGAGCAAGTCAGCGACCCGACGGACAGCAGGGAAACTGTTTAGGCGGAGAACGCGGTCCCGCCTGCGAATTACAGGGGTGAGAAAAAATCAGCATTTCATCCGGTCACGTATACATACTCCCAACTAATGGTGGACCGATTATGGGCTTTTTGGTGGCCAATGCAGATGTCGATATCTTAGAGAGCAGGGTGGTCAATAAAAAGTAGATACATATGATCTTTAAATATTCCATTTGAAAGATATTTGACATTATATTTACCAAATTAAATTATACATTTGATATAATAACTTAATGTTAAAAAGTTATATATATATATATATATATATATATATATATATTAAAACAATTATTCATTTAAAATAATATTATAATATAATTATAATTTTGACTGTTTAATTTATAAAGGTAGTAAAAGCTGCTATAATAATTTATATTATTTGACATTATATTTACCAAATGAAAAAAATGAAATAAAAATCATGAAAAAGAACTAATATCTTATTTATTTTGTTATAAATTCTTGAATATATATATATATATATATATATATATATATATATAATATTTATTTAAAATAATATTATAATATAATTATAGTATAATTTTGACTATTTCATTTGTAAAGACACTAAATAAATACATAATACATAAATACATACATTAATTTGACATTATATTCACTAAATTGAATAAATGGTAAAAAAAAAAAAAGAATTATGAAAAAATACAAATGAGGAAGTATAGATTTGCCTTTTTTATTACCAATAACTTTTTTTTATTAATTTATTATAATAACTTAGTGTTTACAAATTATAATGATATATTATACAAGTTTAATTAATTAGAAATTAATTAAATTAATTAATACTAATTATTATTATTGTAATATTATAATATATTTATAATATATTTTGACAGGTCTTGGTGCTGTCAAAATAAAAGTCCCCTTCCGACAGTTATCAGCCAAGCAGAAAATCAGTGATATATTGGTCAACCATTACTCCTAACCACCGGCCAGTCCATTTCTGCTCTTCTGAAAAATGAAAAATCAGATGATCAATAAACAATGTTAGCAAGGCAAATGGTGATAACTTGCAATGATATTGCATGTGAATTTACTGTAAGATGTTTAGCAGTTGTCCGTGTGTGATCGTTCTCTGTGTGGGTACGGGATGTCCTCAGTCATTTGTTTCATAAGGAACCCTTTGGGCTTGCATTGATTAGTGTTCAAAGGGCCAGAGAGACAAACTATAAACACAGTCAAACACAATTAGCTCAGACCATGACTAATGCACACTTGCACACGCACAAAGAGAATTTTCTCTTTATTTATCCTATTATGCATAAATAAATTGAATAATCTTGTTTACACAATTATTGAACCAACACTGAAATGAATTGAACTGAATATTGACACTATTATCTTGCTACAGCAGAGTTTGAATTTGTCTCATGTTTGATGAAGTTTCGTGATTAATTCTTTAATTAAATTCTTTGATTAATTTACTTTCCTGTTTATTACTGCGAAGCTGCTTTGAAACGATTCTACTGTATAAAGCGCATTTAAAATAAAGGTGATTTATGCTAAATGCATAAATGTTAAAAATGACCTGTGTCTTTTCAATGATGAAATACATTTGGGGGCATCTAGAAACCCACCTTGGCTGTATCAATAACATGAATGTCTGGTAATATGCACACAGACACATTTGTATTTTCCGTGACAATGATGTGTATGTTGTTCCTCATAGCTGTCTGATAAAGTAGATCGGGTGGTTGAGTGTCAGCTACAGACTCATAACGATAAGATGGTCACCTTCAAATTTGACCTGGATGGCGACAACCCTGAGGACATCGCTGCGGTAATGGTAGGTGCCGAACATCTTAAAATACACACATTGACACATTGTCTTTTCTTTTCTGTGTCACTGCATAAGAACCTACAGCTGGACTAATGTTTATGTGCATGTGTTTGGGTTGTAATCAGGTCGTAAAAGTACCATGCATGTTTATTTGTTGAATTTCATGTCAAAAAGTTACTGCTGAACTTTCAAACTAGTCATATTTGCCAACCTCAGGCTGAAAGTATCAGAGTTACCCCAATATTCAGATTAGTGGTCATCAACAACAAAAAATTAATAGCAATAGCAATGGACCCTTTTCACAGATTGTAATGAGTTTCCATAGCTATTCACACTGGAAATCTATTTTTTTCTTTTATATATATATATATATATATATATATATATATATATATATATATATATATATATATACATTTTTTATTATGATTTAACGTACATTTATAACACAATACTTTGTGTTATATTATCTTGCCATTAAATTTCAGAACACTAGTTACAGCTGCTGTGACATCTTTCCCTCTTCTGACCACCTTAATCTCTTTTGACATTGATAATATAAAGGAATGTTTCTTGAGCATCAAATCATCATATTAGAGTGATTTCTGAAGGATCATGTGACACTGAAGACTGGAGTAATGATGCTCAAAATTCAGCTTTGATCACAGGAATAAATTACATTTTAATATATATTTATCATAGAAAACAATTACTTTAAATTGTAAAAATATTTAGCAATATTACAGTTTTTACTGTAACTTTTTTAATAAATGTTGAAATTAATGTTAACTATGATTAATGTTTTAGAATTTTTTTTATAGTTCATGTTAACTTGTTTAATAATAGAATGTTGAAATGATTTTCTAAGCTTTTTGTTCAAAATGTGTTTTTTATGTAACTCACCCACATTCAGGTGTTGATAAAAAAAAGATTGAATGAAGCTAGTATAACATATTTTTGTTTGTTTGTTTAAAAGCAGAGCTGTTTTTTTCTTTTGATATTTTGCTTGTTCAGTTATTCACACAACAATATATTCTGTGAGCCATCGAATTTTATGAAAATGGTGAAAAATGCATGGAACCTTATTGTAAAGTGTTATCACATTTTAAAATGATTATTTCATAGAAGAGCACAATAAATGATACACATACTAACATTTTACTATTATTGTTGTACATTTCAGAGATGTTTTGATATTTAATCTGAGCAGATCACCAACTGTTTCAGACATCTGGTTCTGTTTGTCCCTCATTACAAGATGCAGGAGAGCGTTGCTTTTCTTCTTTTTTTTCTCTTTTTTTCTTTTTTCTTTTTCTGATTGAACATTCACCCCCAAAACATATAAAATGTCCCAGGGTTTACACAAAATGTCATAGGCTTTTTATACTTTGTGAATAAAATGTCAGGATGAAATCTAAATTCACCCTATCTATTTTCTAAATGCATGTTAATGATCTTATTGTGAACAATTACGTCTGTAGGTACTAGTAACTATTAGTAACTTTGAAACTCAATGTCAGCTAGCAGTCATTAGAGTATCAGTAAACTGTCTGCTTAATATCTGCTAACACTTTATATTGATGCTCCCTCAACAGACTTACTACTGACTATAAGTAACTTTGCAAGTACATGTCAACTTATTCTACTAACCCTAACCATAACACTCTACTAATACTGTAATGAGAGTTAGTTGACATGTAGTTGCAAAGTTACTTATTATAATTATAACGAACACGTCACAATATTCCTAATTTAAATTATTCCCACTTAAGGCATGAGCAGAATAAAGCCTGGTGGAGTTAGTTTGTAGTGTGTTGAAACTCATGGTTATAGTAAGGGGCGGGACATTTCCCAAACACCCTCGAAGCGGTTGACCAATCACAACACACTGGCCCAGCCAACCAATCAGAGCACAGTGTGCTTTTCAGAAGGAGGGGCTTCATAGAGACAGGAACTAAACACAGCGTTACTGACAGACTGGGAAGACAGGAGCTGCAACAATGGAGAATATGGGGAAATAATGATGAAAACATATTCTAGTAGAGCCCAAAAAACTAAATAAAACCTTTGAAGAAGGTCCATTAAATTTGAGTTGAAGGATGAATGGGCAAGAAAAGGAGTGAATAAAATCTCATAACAACAAATAAATTGTGCTTTTCATATCAAAGTATAAATAGAATATTAGTTAATTCCTGTCATTTTCCATAAGTTTGAGGTTTTGATTGTAATGCTGAGTGTGTAGGAGTGGATGGACGGATGGATGCCTATTGTAAGTGTGTGTGTTGGATGACCGGACTGTATGACTGCATGCAGCTCCTTCTCTCAGATACAGAAGCTCTTTGTTTGGTCTCAGAGTCCTGGCAGCGCTGCAGTCGCTCCTGGTGTGTTATTGGTCGAAGGGTGAACACCCACTGCTATTAGTGGTGTGTAAAAGCTCAGCTTGTAGACAAACTTAATTAAAGCTCCCTTGAATTAAAAGAGTGTCCACAAGTGCGCACATGCTCAATTTCAGCACGTTTCATTTTAAGTAGTCAAGGGACAGTTTGAATCGCACAGAGAGCCCTCTTGATCCCTGCGAGGTCTACGCGTGCTACATGTGCCAATGCCAGCTTCCCCTCGGCATTCAGAATTGATGGTGCTTCTTAAGTCATGCTTGCTCATTTTGTTTTGTTTATTTCTTTTTTCTCACCCCCTCAAGGTGCATAATGAGTTCATCCTGCCCTCAGAGAAGGAAGGTTTCATTCACCGCATCGGTGACATCATCAAGCGAGCAGAGTCTATGCTGAAGGACTCATCTGGTCAACATGAAACCTACGGAGCCGCCCGTCCCTCTTATCATAATGTCGTCAACTCACTGTCTGGGTCTCAGGTGAGCCTGCAAGGGGAGAAACCGTCACTTTCAGAATCCATTGCAACACAATAACTACCAATAAGCTATGCCACTTATTTGAATAATTATTTATGTACTAGTAGCAGATAATTTTATGCGATGTTTGACGGAAGAATAAGATAAATCATGTTTCCAGCTATAGCTGTAGGTGAGGGTGTGCGCTCTGTTCAGGAGGTTACACAACCACTATCTTTCAACTGAGTTCTCTGTATGAAAATGATCAGTTTCAGGTTTAACTCATAATCTTGAGGTGCGTTTTGTCCTGTTCTGGGCAGCGCAAAAAAGGACAGTTTGAGCGACTGCTTTAGATATGTGTACACCTTGTGCATTTAAATTTCCTCTGATTTCCTCTCTGCTATTTACAGTGTAAATGAACCTTTAATGGAACCTGCGTAATCACAGATCTTTCTCTCCAATCCTACCTCATTAGAAACAACATTGTCAATAAAGTTATATTGGGACACTGGCAATGAATACTTACATTGAATAGTTCTGGTTATGGATGTTGATCAATATATATCAACATAATTGCTATATATTTATCAACATCCATAACAAGAACGTTCCAATTTAATATACACACATATATATATATATATATATACAGATATATATCCCCCAGCTCCACCTGCCTAGATATGCTACAGATTTCTTACGTTTCTGTGTATCTGTTGGCAGTAGTAAGTCCATATTTGATCTGCAGCAGCAGCAATAATTTTTTCGACCAAATATACTTTTGATCAAATAAGTGCATCCTTATTAAAGCAGACGGGACTTTAAAAACATAAAAAATTCCTTATGATTCCAAAATTCTGAACCAATAGTTGATATACTATTATTATTCATTTGCTTTATAAAATAAAAATAAAATGTCTTATCTTACCTAATAAAAACATATGTGTTATCTGGTAAAAAATGTATAAAAGCACTAAGGCACTCGAGGCTGTGCTGCGTGACGCCCTAATGCTCTTTAACTACAACTATATTCATAGTATGATATGGCTGCTTATAACTAGTCATGCTGCTATAAAAATATGACGAATATTTGTCCATATATCCAAAAAAACAGTAACAGGTTTAGCTGCTCTTTGCAATAAAGTCTTCACTTCGTGTCCAAACTCTGTAGAACAAAATGCGTCTTGGTTTACTCCAGCCTGCCAGTCAACTGATCTAAAGATACGTCTTAATTAGTACAGAGAAGCAGAACAATGGCTGTTTTATTTGGATTTAGAGATCTATAACAGCCTAATGGAGGCACACACACCCACACAACATGTACGGTACCCTGAGGGTTGCGAAACCAGCGCTCAAGAGAAGTCCGCTGGACCCGGACCAGTTCCTGATTACAACCAGCCGCGCAAGAGTGGCTGCGTCCCAGACCTCCTCCCTGCAGGCGTTAGATGCTCGTCTCTAGACTCTCCAGCGTCATTCGCTCTAAGCTGGACTGTAAAGGCTTAGAAAATGACAGAATGTAACCCTCGTACACAAACCACAGGCCTCTTTTCCAATAACCAGTGCAGCTGTGGAGTTGAGAATGAGAGAGTTTATGCAGGTTTGTGTGTATGAGCTGTTTTGTCCTGTCGCAGTGCCATAGAGAGGGCTTGTCGTGTTAATTATTGCGCAAGTCGAATGCAAAATGTCTGTTCCTGTGTATGACTGCAGTGAAGGACTGTGACTGCTCTTAACCTTCATTAAACTTAAGCACTCTGTCATTAAAGAATATTACACTAATAAATATCACCAGTCAATACTATTACTCTGTTCAGTTCTCAAGCAATTTAACATTATGCAATAATGAAATAAATAACAGGATTAAAAAGTATTTTAGAAAATGGCTAGCAGGATTATGCTTTATTTACTTCCAATGTCATTTTTTATTAAATCGTGGTTTATATTATAGGTTTATATATAATAGCACAGTGTATAACCGTAGTGTAAAATACTTCGATTTAATTTATACTTTTATTCAGGAAGGATGCAATAAATTGTGACAAATGGGACAGTAAACACATTTATAATGTTACAAAATATTTCTATTTCAAATAAATTCTGTTCATCAAAGAATACTAAAAAAAACGTATCACTGTTTTCACACAAATATTAAGCAGCAGAATTTCTAAGAATTGAACATTAATAATAATCAGAAATGTTTCTTGAGCATCAAATCATCATATTAGAGTGATTTCTGAAGGATCATGTGACACTGAAGACTGGAGTAATGATGCTGAAAATTCAGCTTTGAATCACAGGAATAAATTACATTTTAAATCATATTAGAACAGAAAACAGCTGTTTTAAATTGTAATAATATTTCACAATATAACAGGTTTTACTACATTTTTTATCAAATAAATGCAGCCTCTGTGAGCACAAGAGACTTCTTTCAAGATCAATAAAAATTACATAAATTGTTTTTCATAATATGGCTAAAATATACCCACCCATTTCAAAAAGTGTCCCCCACTGTAAATTAAGCCTATAGTATATGAGAGTACATTTATAATACATTACAAACTGTTTTTCCCTTTCAGCCAAACCTCCACAGCCTGGCACGAGCTCATTCCTCTTCCTCTCTACCAGGTAAGCTTGCATAAACTTTACCATTGAGTATTGATGAAGTACCTCTTTCAAATCAGCAGCTTTTTCACACGTATACATATGTTTTTTAGCGGAGATTGGTCTGGGCGCCGGGGCGAGAGCCTCTCCTCTGGGAGTCGGTGGAGACATTACCTCATCCACACGTCCACTCTTACGTTCACAGTCTTTCCATAATGGCCCAGGTAAGTGACCACTTCTCTCCAATGTACCTCTTTCTCTTTCCTATTACTGCCTAGCTGTGAGTGGGAATAAAAGCTGGCCGCTCTTTAAATGTCACCTGGCTTTAGTCAGTGCCTTCAACGTATACTGAACATCACAGATGCAGTTTGATTCAGCCTGTCTCCAGGGACTCTTGGGTAACTGCTTTAGCTGGTATCCGTTTGTTGGTGGGTTGTAAAAGTCTTCAGGGTCCCAACAATGCAATTTGTATTAACCTAAAATAACATTAAAAGTCTGCATGAAACGTTGTGACGATCTTTTCTTCCCTATTTTGACGTATTAGTTTTGGCCAAAAGTGATGTCCGGAGGGGATATTCGTTTTTAATGACCCTACAAGTTCGATTAAACCATCAAAATATGAGGAAAATATTTGATATCTTTTAAATATTTTAAATATCAGGGAAGTATAAAACACTAAACTTAGTTAAGGTATTTATCTAGCAAAACAGCAGCTACATGTTTTATTTTACTCTGCAAAAAAGGCATAGAAAAACAAAAAGCTCACGGGGAAAAGCATATTTTGACTACAACATAATCAGTTATTGATGTTTCGTTGGTCCTCTCTTATTTTTGGATGGTCATAATATCTTTTGTATGACAGCCTGGTCAAAAATGATGTCCGCACAATTTGACGTTTCATTGCGCTATCACAAATAAAACTATTGACTCCAAGCACAACTATGCAGTATTCTTACAAAATTGTTAACACATTTTTATAATATTTGAATAAAAGGTAAAGATGTCAATTTTGGCCACTATGGTATGTGCACTATTGCTAGCTAATAGTTAGCTGTTCTAATAGCTAATAGTTAGTTAGTATACTTAAGTTGTTATGTCATGGTGCCAAACGCAGTTATTCGCAGTTTACTTGCATATACTCAATTCATAAGGAATATTTCATTGATTTCACAGCTTTAAAACAAACAACTACGAGTACAAAACTTTTAGAGTGTGGAATATGTACAACCTAGTCCATGTAAGTGACAGATAATGTTATTTGTAGTGCATCTTCTGGTCTCCACATCTGTTTGTAAGTTCTTCTACTCTGGTAGTTTTGTCATGAATGAAATACTAAGATCCAGAAACCCTGCATGTCCCCCTCCTAGAGTTGATGTCTACTACTGTTGGTGCTTTTCTGTCCCGCCCACAGAACATTTTGTTCTACTGCTTTCTGGCTTCATGCCTCGATGATACATCTTTCCTTTTTTTTTTTTTTATTAGAATATCCAGATACAACCAAAGAGCCACTGTTACGATGTCTTCAGCAATTATGTTCAGCCTCTTCTACAATGGGAGCTTTACAAGCGAATGCACAGATGGTTTTTATTTTCATTAATGTCAGAGAGACTTTGGCTCGCTCGCTTCATCGATGTTAAACTTCAGACATGATCATTCACTTGGGCCGGTCCGTTGACGTAATGGACCCATCAGAGACCATGTTAGACAACACTTTGTGTATTGCTATGGAGATGGTATTGTGTGAAAGGTGTTATTGTACAGAGGCATTTCACTTTGGCATTAAGAGATAATGGGACAAACCCATAGGTGTGTGAAATAGAGCGATGGTGATATCTCATTCGCACAAAAGACTTTCAGCGGAGGAACCTGTTTTAGACATCTATCATTGCCAATATTCACATGAGTATTGCGATCATGGTTCGGTTACTGCTAATGAGTTTGAGTATGATAAGATCAGTTCACTAGCGTAGCCAGGAAAATCAGGTGGGCACAGCCTAAAATGCATCTGTGATCAAAATAGGCCAACACAACTTACACCTGCTTGAATACACCACAGTTTAACCAGAGCACAAGCATGTATGTCATCATAAGCAGTGTTAAGAACATAACGATAAGAACAGCATTTCCACTGCGCGCGGCCACACTACACATACGCGCGCATCTGACAGATGCAAAACAACACCATCATCAAATCAGCAGGACAGTAGTGGACAGTGTGTAAAGACCATGCTTGGTCAGTCTGGCTCAGCGGCCACATAAACCACGTTAAATAAACAACATTGACTAGGCAACTACATAGTAAACGTAGATTGGCTTACTTTTGTTGACTAGCTTATAGCAGGAGAACACGGGGCTTAGAGTTGAACACTGCAATGATTTCGTTATAGTCCAACAATTCAGTCAATTCTCTTTCAAATGAGAGCAGGGACAAAGAGTTGTCTATGTGTCAACATTGTTGCTCTGATACTAGTTTTTATCGGATTTACAGTGGAAAAGAATCGTTCGACAGTACAGCTTGTTATTGGTAGTGTGATGAGGACTCGTAGGAGACGGTTCATTCTTGGAAAGATATCGCATGGACATGCATCGAACACCTCCACAAGTGATGGAAATGTCCTGCCATTTGATACTTTTCTTTCTAGCTGCTGAATAAACACCTCAAGTTCAGAATCATCAACAGCGATGTTAAAGTGTGCACCGGCAGGCTGTGACAAAGTCTTGTTGCCGAAGGTGTTTGGCTGAGGCAAGCAAGCAGCGGCTGCTCTCAGTAACCCGTACGTGTCCGCCTTAAAACGGGTGTTCAGTTCCATGATCTGCCTGTCTAGTATATCATTCCACAATTGTTTCAGGTCAAAGTTGTCCTTGACAGGTGATGCTTTGCCCACGGTAGACTTGATCAACATTTCGCCCAACTTAGCTGGCAACTTCCTCTTTCGCGCCCCAGTGACATCAAATTCACAATGTCAGGCATTTTCATCAAATCATCCGTCAGTGCTATAACTTTATCAATGTAATTTTCTTCATTTCTGAATGTAGTGTAGCTCTCCTTAAGCCCTTTGATTAGATCAATGCAATCTGTTACTGATATAGTGGCAGACTGCAAGCCCTTAGTGGCAAAGTCACTCGTTTCAAACAACTTGTTGAACGTTACAAGTAGAAACAGAAATTTTTTAGTTTGCATTTGTTGCAGTAGTGAGTCTGCCTCAAGTTTTGTCTTGCCTGAGCTTTCAGAAAATTCAGCAAGAGTCTCCAATATAGGACCCAGAAGTGTCAGCACTTTACTCACTGCACTTGACCACGAGCTCCATCTGACGTCACAGGACCTCTCTAGCTCCAAATTCGTTTTCCCTGGCCGCAGCTGTTGCTGGATTTCCATAAATCTAGCATGCCTATGTGACCCCGTCATGAAACTATACAGGTTGTTAATGACGTCAAAAAATGTTGATATGCTAGGGGACACCTTTGATGCTGTGCACAGGACGAGGTTAAGGCGGTGGGAATTACAATGCACATATACTGCATGAGGAAAGGTTTTCTTTAAAATGACATGCACTCCTCCTTTATTGCCGGACATAACCGATGCCCCATCGAACCCAAATCCAACGCACAAAGCTGGATCCAGCTGTAATGGCTCCAATACTTGCAGGATTTTTGCTGATATAGCACTTGCGCTCATGTTCCCTGTCTTTACAAACCCCACAGCCCTTTCATTCAGCACGCCTTTATGTATGTATCGGATACAGACTGCCACAAGCTCTTTTTTTGATAAGTCTTTACATTCGTCTGCTAAAATTTCATAATGTGTGTCTGTCTCATCGTGCTAATCCGCCTTTATTTTGCAGATAATTAATGATGCGGCGATTTCCAGGATTTCATTTTGAATATCAGGGCTAGTGAGTTTCACGTTTCCAGGCAATTCGTCCAGTCGTCTTTTTATTTCTGGGTGATAATTGGAGATCAGTTGAAATAATTCTAAGAAGTTGCCTTTGTTCAGTGCCTCTTCAGTTTCACGATGCCCACGCAAGGGAATGTCTTGTTTTGCACAAAATAAAACGAGGTATATTACAACTTTAAAGTGTTCTCTATTCCTTTCCACAAACGAACTGTTGACAGCATCTTTGTGCAGATGGTTAATTATATTTCCCCGTCCTGGTTTATGGCTTTGTCTGTATCCTTCAGACCTGCCCAGCGCTGTAGCATGTGCCCTGCTAGCCTCGTGTTTAACACAACACTGGGAGAGATGCTTCCAGTCTCTAAAGCCAGTTTTTATTAATCGGCTCTCAGTGGCTGCTTCAGGGAAATGACGACATGGCTTACAAAACACAGCGTCTCTCGAAATACTGTGCTCTAGCCATGGGAACTTTTCATACCACCGGACATTAAAACTTCTTTCTTTGCCTGCTATAGTGGTGACTGGAAATGAACTGAGTTTGGGCTGGGTAACAGGGTCATCAATGGTGGAAAAATCGGATTGGGCTGTTACATCCTCAGTGCTGGCCTTAGACTTAGTCGAGTCTGAAACAATGAACGCACATAACGCTGCGATAGTAAATCATCATTCATTCGTGTTCATTATTATTGCACACTTGTATATATGCCTATTAATTAGCCTAAGACATGACTGTATGTACCTGTACACTGGCGTGTAGGTGAGGTAGACGTTAGAGAATTGAGCACTGCTGGTGATGGACAAATGGCAGAATTAACATAATCACTAGCAGAGCTGTTCAGCTCCTTACTACTCGAGACTGATGGCTGAGGCTCCTGAACATCTGCATTATCTTCCTCCTGGGGCGGCCGTGGTCTTTTTGACACGAACTGTAGTAAGTTGCTATGTTTCATTTTAGTTTAACATAACTTAGCTAAACTTCAGTGTCCCTCTGTGAAATGTGCTCGTCGTTGTGAAGGGGGGATGTGCTGTTCGCAATCTGACTGCAAATTACGCTGCGCAGGCATTTCGTCATCACCATGACAACCAAACAAGAATCAAGAAACATTAAGATTTATTTTTTATAGGTCAAGTATTGTGATAATCGCAACAGAATTCCCTCCTTTGGCTGCCTTGTGAGGCCACTGACTGGATGGGCCTGACTGACAGGTGGGTGGGCCCAGGCCCCCCCCCCATAGCTACGCGAGTGGATCAGTTGCAACAGTAGCTTTTGTTGTTTTCTGGAAAGCCTTCTTGCTAGACATCCAGCTAAAATTGGTTGTGCCTCAACGGATCTACAGTTCTTTCCAGCATATATTAAACAGTTTCTATATAAATCATTCTATATCTATCATTCATGTTGACGTAATGGACCCATCAGAGACCATGTTAGACAACACTTTGTGTATTGCTATGGAGATGGTATTGTGTGAAAGGTGTTATTGTACAGAGGCATTTCACTTTGGCATTAAGAGATAATGGGACAAACCCATAGGTGTGTGAAATAGAGCGATGGTGACATCTCATTCGCACAAAAGACTTTCAGCAGAGGAACCTGTTTTAGACATCTATCATTGCCAATATTCACATTAGTATTGCGATCATGGTTCGGTTACTGCTAATGAGTTTGCGTATGATAAGATCAGTTGCAACAGTAGCTTTTGTTGTTTTCTGGAAAGCCTTCTTGCTAGACATCCAGCTAAAATTGGTTGTGCCTCAACAGATCTACAGTTCTTTCCAGCATATATTAAACAGTTTCTATATAAATGTATAGATGCATAAATGTATATGAACAACTCTTCAGATGTTGGAGCTTGCTAACCTAATACTAATACTTTGTCTTGTAACTCGCCCTCATTTGTGCTGCAGACATTAATGATACTGTATCTCATGCAGCTTTTAGAGGAGTGACCTTTATCATTAAATGGCAAATATTAGAACTCTATACAATTTAGTCTAAATGAAATAAAAATAAAACACACAAAACACTTAAATCAATTTTTGTGTAAAAAAAACATTGTTTCAACTTAAAAAAAGTAAGTGCTTGTGTTGCATTAAAATTTTAAGTTTTTTAGTGACAACTTGGATATTTGAGTTGAATAAATGTAAAATGGCAGCATGAACACTTAATTTTTTAAGTTGATTTTTTTTTTTTACAGCACGATTACATTTAAAAATGGCATTAAATTCTGAGGCAAATTAAAAGGCAAGTTCTGGAAAGTTTTGCATAGAGCAAACACCACTCGCTGCCTTTTTACAAAATGAAAGATAAACATAGAAAATCTCACTCTGCACTACCATCTGACTAATATCTGTGTCATTTCCCAGGTTCTCATCCTCATCACGTTCCATCAGCCTCAGCCTACCCTTCTGATCCCAGAACGCCTCATCCCAACCTACCTCACGTTCAGCAGTATATGCCCTCGTACATGAACAACCCCACCCACTTCCCCTTCCCGTACCCGCCTCACCCAGGCTCTCCCATATCCAGCCATACTCCTCTGTCCCGTATGCACAGCAGTCCGTCACACTCCTTCTCGTCTTCTGCATCCGGCCCGGGCTCCCCCAGCCCACTCACCTTAGACGCCTCAAGTCCCGTTTCCGACGTCAACCTGATGTCTCCGGCTCACGCACAGGCAATGTGGCCACCACACAGTCAGCCTCTGTTTTCCCTGGCTAATGTGCTGTCTATGGCAATGAGCATGGCACATTCCTTCATGCCCGCACCGAACCTGGTTCAGGCCATGCCGGGTTTCCAGCCTGGTTATCCCACGATGTATGCGCCCCAGTATCCTCAATCTCCAGGGATGGCCGGGTATTACCAGAACATGGAATCTCAGTTTCGAGACAGTCTGATGTCGCCACCTTCCCAAACGTTTCCAACATCTACTTCACCCAGTGGCGTTTCCATGTCCGCCCAGCAGACAGCGTCTCAAGAGGGAATGCTGTATGCACAGGAATCCTCTAAGGAATATCCTCACGGATACAGACCCGCTTTCCCCAGGCACTTACTAGACCAGCGGAGCAGCCCCGGGTCTTCATCTGGACTGTCGTCTTCCCCACGAGCGAGCCCAGATAGCAGAGTAAGCCATTAACCTCTTCACCAGTTCACCAATTAAAGAGGTCCAGTCGGTACAATTAATTTAAATAACACTGAAATTGTGATATGGCATAGTGCAATTATCCAATAGTGAAGGTTGTGATTCAAATAATATATATACAGTATCTCACAAAAGTGAGGACACCTCTCACATTTCAGCAAACATTTTCATATATCTTCTCAAGGGACTATACTATAGAAAACTTGGATAGATTTTAGAGTAGTCAAAGTGCTGCTTGTATAGCAGTATTTATTTACTGTGCTCTGAAAATAACTCAACATACAGCCATTATTGTCAAATTAGCTGGCAACAAAAGTGAGTACACCCTAAGTGAACATGTCAAAACTCTGTCCAAAGTGTCAATATTTTGTGTGAGCACCATTGTTATCTAGCACTGCCTTAATCTCCCTAGGCATGGAGTTCACCAGAGATGCACAGGTTGTTGCTGGGATCCTCTTCCACTCCTCCATAATGACATCACGGAGCTGCGGGATGTCAGACACATGGCGCTTCTCCACCTTCTGCTTGAGGATCACCACTGGTGCTCAATAGGGTTCAGGTCTGGAGAAATACTTGGCCACTCCTTCAGCTTCAGCTTCCTCAGCAAGGCAGTTGTCATCTTGCCGGTGTGTTTGGGGTCGTTATCATGCCGTTCGGCCCAGTTTCTGAAGGGAGGGCATCATGTTCTGCTTCAGAATGTCACATGTTGGAATCCATGTTTCCCTCAATGAAGCGCAGCTCCCCAGTGCCAGCAGCCCTCATGCAGCCCCAGACCATGATGCAGCACCACCATGCTTGACTGTAGGCAAGACACAATGTTCTTGGTACTCCTCACCAGGGCATCGCCACACATGCTGGACACCATCTGAGCCAAACAAGTTTATCTTCTCATCAGGCCCCTGGACATGGTTCCAGTAATTCATGCTCTTGGACAGGTTGCTTTCAAACAAAACTGTTTGCGGGCTTTCTTGTGAGCCAGCTTCAGAAGAGGCTTCCTTCTTGGACGACGGCCATGCAAACCGACTTGTTGCAGTGTGTGTATGGTCTGAGCTTTCGCTTCTGCAACCTCTAAAGCAATGCTGGCACGATCATGCGTCTGTTTTTTTAAGACAGCGTCTGCACCTGACGCACAGCACAAGGACTCGACTTCTTTGATTGACACTTGCGAGGCCTGTTACGAGTGGAACGTCTTGGAAAACCTCTGTATGACCCTGGCCTGTACTGTAACTCAGTTTCAGGGTGTTACCAATCTTCTTATGGCCTAGGTCAACTTTGTGGAGAGCAACAATTCTAATTCTCAAATCCTTAGAGAGTTCTTAGCCATGAGGTGCCATGTTGAGCACCCAGTGGTCAGTATGAGTTATACTCAAAGCACAAATTTTACAGCTTAATACAAGATATACAAATTTGTATTGTCCTGTGATGATGAATGATGAACAGGACATGTGGCTTTGCATGGTTGTGTGTGTATATATATATATATATATATATATATATAAACATAACATGCACCAACTATCTTCCCATACTTGTAATGAGAGGTGCTTATAAACTGGCTTTTGTCAACTAAAGAAGAGCTTTTAGGACTCCCAGTGGTTTTTAGAAGAAATTAAGACATATATAAAAATTAAATAAATATATTATAAATATAAATTATAAATAGATTTATTTTCATAGAAAAATAAGCCATATTGATACATAATCACACATTTTACAAACAAGCCTTACAATTCACAGCCTTACAAACAAGCACAGCAAAATGGAGCTTTTTTTATCACCGTTTAATTTTATCAGAAAAAAATATTGTTTCACTATTGCAGCTTTATCAGAAAAAAAATATTTTTCCTTCCCAGCAACATTCTGATCAATCAGTGGTCCCAAAATAACTTTTAGTAAATAATACACAACTTGCATTTCAGGAAAATGTATCTTACATTTTGGCAACACCTTGTAAAAGTATAATAAATAATAAATAATTTGTTAGCAAATCTTATAATAAATAATTTACATATTTATTATTTTAATTGAATAAATAACATAATTTATTGCATTTATTTAAAATGCAATTTATTTAATTATATAAATACAACAAAAAAATTAAATAATATCTTTCTTAATTTCAATTATTATTCAATTAATAATACAACTATAATTGTATTAAATATGCATAATCATATGTACAGTGTTATAAATAAATATGTGTGTGTGTATATATGATAAATAATTCACAGCCTGGGTGGAACTAATGATTGGTCCAGATCTGGATCATGCAAATTGGTGGCCTCTGCTCTTAACATTAAGTAACAGTTTCACTTTTCTGTGTTATGACAGTATTTGTTTCCATAGTGTTGGCAACTCGTTTTATATCACTGAATATTAGCTAACATTGCTAATGCACCTTTGAATGTGTTCATCCTCTGTTATGAAACCCAGATGTGGAAGTATTCCTGAATGAAACAGTCTTTCTCTCCAAGGTGTCGTCATCCAGTCCCAGATCAATGTCTCCTCTGGTCTCAGTAGAGAGTGCCAGATCTTCACAGTGCCAAGAAATCTCTTTACCATGTGGTAAGATACTGACCCCTAAACACACACTACCTGGTACACACAGGGCTTTAGGGTTTTATAATGTTGCAGTACTAAATACATGGTTATATAGTCTTGCACTCACAGAGGGTTTGTGGTCACCTATTAAACATGCCTGCTGATTTCTTGCGCAACCAAAGTGTTTTTTTGTTTCTTGGTTCCACAGCTTTTATGTGTTCCTAAAACCGAAGCTATTTTGGCTGTGTTCAGAATGGAATATAAACATAATACTTACTGAATATTACAGTATACAGTAAATACTGTCATGAATTTAAAAAAGGAAAATGTGAAACAACGCTAGACATTTCGAATAGTATTATGCTGCGTTGTGTCACATGAAGTAATTATTATTGTGCAATTTCATCCAAATTTATACAAAAAATTTTAACTCTTGGCAGTCAATGACAAACTAATGAGTCAAAAATTGTTTAACATTGAATTATTTTTGGCTGATATTCTGGTTCATTAGTTTGTACTGTATGTAAACTATACTGTTCACAGTATGCAAATTTAGATACATAGAGTTTGATGACCTACTACATTTGAAAAATTGAGCAGTATAGCCAAACCACACTGCAGAATACTGTATCCCACAATGCAATGCTCTCAACTGGGTCTTTCATTTCCTGTGTGACAAAATATTACAGCTGTAATCTCTTTCTTTGACTCATTATTGGACATGTTTACACAAAATTGAAAACATGAAATAATGTACTATATTGTGTTTCAATAATATTTATTCTTTAATATGTTGTG
Source organism: Meda fulgida (assembly GCA_030578275.1). Lineage (NCBI taxonomy): Eukaryota > Metazoa > Chordata > Actinopteri > Cypriniformes > Leuciscidae > Meda > Meda fulgida. The sequence goes on from CM060627.1 coordinate 29,425,426, forward strand.
ACATTATTATATTATAATATTGAGTCATATTTCATGAGACTAGACAATATTCACCTCTAAATTATGCTAATATTTTAGGAATCCAAATATTGTAAAAAATAAAATAACATAAAAAATCTTATACAGTCAAAATTAAAATAACGAAATCTTAATTCTATATTAAATCTTAAATCTATTTTAGGACATCATCAAAGACTACTTTATCATGGTTAATTTGTAGATACCTCTGTATTTTTGTATTTCCCATTCATTTGGTAACTGACCATTTTTAAGACCATTTTTGTGTGTGTGTGTTCATATAGAAAGTGCCACAAAAGTCAACAGATTTTCATACCATTCCAATGAAGTAAAACAATTTAAAAATTCAAAATGTTCAATTAAGACCATCAGAGGATTAAAAAGACAAAATAAGCACATTCTTTTCATGATAACTGGACGTCACTCGAATGTAATGTCATTATTCTGCTAACATTATCATGCTTGAGAGAATATACACCTTTTCTATTACTCGTCTTTCTTACAGAGCCGAAGTGTTCTGTGACTGTGGGCCGTTTTCAAGTGTCCCCCAGTAAAGAGATTCCTGCTCCCGCCAGACACACAGAAAGTCAAACTCCACCCAGTGAACCTCCACCTGTCGTCCCTCGGGATAATCTCGGGCCGCTGGATCAGCCCGCGTGCTCGTTTTCAGCTCAAAATCCAGCGGAAAACCTGTCCGTTCTTCCTTCCTGCGAGGCTCGGCGTGGTTTGAGTCCGGCTGGCCAACCTGAGACTGGGAGAAATGTAAAAGAGGGCCAGATTGATGAGCAAGAGGAGGATAATGATGATGATGATCGTGATGAGAGCCATCTGGATCAGAAGCTCAGGAGGAAGAAGGGACGCAGGGTGGATTGTGGCCCGGGTCTGATGGGAACGTCGGTGGACAGTGGTTTTTCTGTGGCTCTGGACACAGAGGGGCGAGTGTGGGATGGAAACACGACCAGTCCTCCGTGTGCCACTCCTCTCCACAACCTGTGGATGAGCTACACGCGAAGCTCCTCCTACCCGAGCAGCGACGAATCAGAGAGCGAGGATGAGGAGATGTGGGGGGAGCTACAGGAGCTGAGGGAGAAGTAAGGCACTTTCATCTTCTGTGTTTTATTGTATTTCTCCGAGGGCTGTGCGATTCATCGAATATTAGTTTTGATTTTGGCTTCCAAGGATTATTAAAACACCATAATCGAGATTATTGTGCCGCATTCAGTTTCTTTCCTTTTAAAGCAGTGTGCTTTCACCCCTCCATAAAATGTGACGTAACGTCCAAATCTGTCAAATCATATACTGTTACTGCCGTAATGTGCAGTTGGGTCGTGCTTGATATTAAAAGAGTGTAAAGTGCATATAGTGTAATATACCTGCTGATGTCTGTTCTGTTCATATCAATCAAACAACATAAGAAAAAGAAAACACTCACTGCTCTTGACTGCATTACTTTAGTTGTAATACTTTAGAATAAATATTTAATTCATATAGTAGAGACTATGCAGTGTTTTATTTTTTACATTTGATTTATTACATTTGTTTAAAGTAGACAGAATTCTATACTTTTAGAAAGCATTGTTTATTTAATTGGTATCTTTTTTCTGTAATTCTGTATCTTTTTTTATCTTTTTTTTGTAATTTCTTTTCTTTTTTTATTGTATTGCTGAATGTTGTATTTGTTAAAATAATTGTTTGAGGACATTGTTTTACATACATTAGTTAGTATTAATTAATGCTTGTGAGATTTCACTGATCTAAAATTTTTATATCATAGCAACCTTATTTCCAGTAATGTATACTTGATATATATATATGTAATGGTATTCATAACGTACGTTATAATGCATTTTATCTTTTCATAAATAATTGTGCCAAAGTTTAAATGCATTATAGGCTAATATTTGCAGATTTCTTGTTACATCTGAAATTGGTTGTTTGTTGTGTTTTAATGTGTTATACTTTCTAAATGTGTAACACAAGTATTATAATGTGTTATAAATGTGGTTACAATTATCCATGAGATCATACAATGCACTATAAGGTGCATTACAAGGCATAATTAATGCATTAAAAGCACTTTTATAATGTATTATATATAAAGGCTTTAAGTAAAGTGTTACCGTATACTTTGCTGGAAATAATTCACTATCATGGAAAAAATATACTATAGGTTTATAAAAGAGTTTGGTCATAACACCCACTGCTAATCGTGTCAAATAATCATGATTACAGTAGAAAATAATGGTGATTATGATGTTTCCTCAGTCATGCAGACAGCCCTAATTCCTGTGAACTGCTCCTGTCCTTCTGTCCCGCTCAGGCATCTGTGTGAGGTTCAGTCTCTCCAGGCGCTGCAGAAGAGAGAGATCGAGGAACTATACTGTAAGATGGGGAAGATCCCTCCTCCCTGTATAGTGTCTCCAGCAGTCATGCTCTGCAGCCGTCAGCGCCGCATGTCTAAAGGAGGAAACTTCCCATCGTCCCGCAGAAACAGCCTCCAGAGACTCGACATTCTGCCTTTAGCAGGTTCAGCTCTTTTAGCCTTTTATATATGTGTCACATGGGTCCATTTTCTGAAATTGAGATTTATACATCATCTGAAAGCTGAATAAATAAGCTTTCCATTGATGTTAGGATAGGATCATAGAGTTACAACTATTTTGAAAATCTGAGGGTGCAAACATATCGAAACATTGAGAAAAACGCATTTAAAGTTGTCCATTTATGTTACCGACTGTGCTGCATTCACTCACAAAATAAATATTTTATATTTTTATGGTCGGAAATTCACAAAATATCTTCATGGAACATGATCTTTACTTAGTTAATATTGTGATTTTTGGCATTAAAGAAAAATATATAATTTTAAACCTTAAGGTGTATTGTTGGCTATTGCTGCAAATATACCAGTGCGACTTCTGACTGGTTTTATGATCCAGGGTCACATATACAGATTTTAACCATAATCATTATAGTAAAACTTTCCCAAAACCTAGTGGGCCGCCTTGCTGTTTACCAGCTACACAGGCTGCTGCCTTTTAAGATAATATTAATAATTATGTTTAATGAATAAACTAAGATTAATAAATGCTTCAGAAGTATTTTTCATTGTTAGTTTATGTTAACAAATGTAACTTTATTGTAAAGTGTTACCTGGATGGTTAAGTAGTTTTTAATCCATATTTTTTGGTATTGAATGTATTGTTTATAATCATCATATTTCATATCTCTCTCTGATTAATAAGTGCTTTATTTCATGTTAACTAAGGTACTTAACTAATAACTATTGTCAAGTGTTATCTAGTCTATTAAGTCATCTATACATTTTGTTGTTGACTAAATTATGGGATTTCCTTCCCTGCTAAGATAGGCTCCTGCCTTAGCATTCAGCCAAAAGAAAGTATCTTAGTACCTTTTGGAGCATCTTTTGTGTCTGTGCTGTCTTCATAGACAGCGCACTAGCTTTTAGTACAGAGCCGTATTAGTGGTTTTAGGTGGGGCTGAATAAGCAATTGTTTAATTAAATGACACCTGTAAATGAGCAAATGAAATGTTTAACATGGTGCTGTGCTGTGATTGGCCCACAGGGATCATGAGGAAGAACTCCCTGAGCGGCACCAGCAGCAGCAGTTCCCAGGAAGATTCCCGGCCGAGTAAAGGAGTGACTTTCGCTGCTGATTTCACTAGAATGGTATGATGCATTACATTCAGATACATGTGTATGTATGTGTGTTTGTGTGCATATGTGTATATAGGTATGTATTTTTGTATTGGTATGTATATGTAGGTTATATTTGTTTGTTTTTGTGGTTTCGTCAAATATGTTCTCTCCTGTAATATCTTAATATCATACTGTATTGTTTATGTGAAAATGTTTTGGACAGAGGTGGGACAGGTTGGGGTGGTTGGTTGTGAGGAAGAGCTTTAGTATGTGCGAATGTGTAAGTGTTTGGTGTTATCTTGAGGACCCCCTCGAAAATGAGATGTTCCATCTCAAGGGGTTATCCTCTAATAAATGAAATGAAATGAAATTCAGCACAGAGCTTAAAGAGTGTGAGGCAAGGCACGCTTCTTTATACTGCACACGTCATACACTATGGTAATTCAAAGTGCTTTACACAGAAAGGAATTAAAATAATCACAAAAATAAAAGCAAGGAACATTAAAACAGCTATAAAAGGAATTAAAAGAGTAAAAAGATGATACATAAATCAACTTCTCATCTGGCAAAACACCGGTGTATCACAGTTTTACTGTGAGATTTCCCCCTGGTGATCACACTGTCTGTGCTGTTCTTTCTGCGCCTTAAGGAATCTGTCGGACGTCTCCGATGGACACGATTGTTCCCTAAAATCAGACAGGAGGAGCTGTAATGGAGTGGTCATTTAACGGAATAACCATTCCTGCATTTCTGGTTTACACAGTCTTGACTATTTACACAAACAAAAGAAAAATTTAATTTCAATTTAAAATATATATATATTTTTTATATAAAATTTAAATTGTATTTAAATGTAATAGCATTTAAAATATCCTTCAAACTTTTTTGGACAGTAATATTGCAACATTCATTTTCTTCGCAATTAGCGCTGTCATTTGTGAACATTTTAATTACACTGAATATAAATCCCAGGTTTTTGCTAAAGAGGAGCTATCATTTCATCATCTTATTTTTTTACCAAGTAGATTCAGGATTGTTAGATTTGATTAATACATGTTTGTCTTTCACTAAATTAATTACACATTTATATGCACCAATATAACAATGCAATATTTACCTACATACATATTTACTAAAACATGACAAATGCTACAAGGCGTCGATTAGAAACAGGCAGTTTGAACGGTTTCACAGAAATGGATTTAACTTACCAACTTTAATAGCATTTCTGGTATTGATGTAGAAACATCTCTTTCTTAATGCTTAATTAGTTATTAGTTAACAATTTCAACAGCAAAACCATATAGTGTGGATATTCAATATATCGCCCAGGATTAATTCGTCTCACATAATCTTATGATTAAGGCAAGACACTACAGGCAAAAACAGTTTTGTCATGCATCTGTCAGCTTTGAGATTTTGGGCTTCTTGGCTTTTCATAAAGTGTTTTTTCAGGTGATATTTATTAGTTATTATTTGACCCTATTCACCTGGGTGTCTCGCCTTAAAGCTGAACCCAAGAAACACTGATAGTATATTGTTTTAATGTTTTCATTCACATCTGAATAACGTTCTCTTTTCGGTTTTCCCATCAGTAAGAATCCCGGTACATCGGCGGGACAATATCCGACTACCTCATCCATCTGTGACTGACATGAGGGATGTTTCTAGTGCACATGCACCGACCAGTCCGCTCATTTCTGTGAAGAGCCGATGCTTGGCGGGACTCAGCACTGATGATGATTCCTAACTCTCTCTTTTGCACTTTTCTAAAACCCTGCTGAACGGGCAAACATCTGAATCAACAGATGCCCTGCTGTTTCTGTTCTGCTGCTTGTGTTCGCGCTGTAGAAACCAGATCGTCACGCAAGAATCGCAGCAGTCTCCATGAACTCAGCAGATCCGGTCCAGAGATATTTCTGCTATCACCTGACATGGTCTGCTTTATGAGAATAGTTTAAATGTGAATAAAAATAAATAAAAACAGATTGAGGGTGGGTGGGCTAAAAATATATTTTTGCATTGGTTGTTCCAGCTTTGAGATTCTCATCTATTGGGATGCAGAACGTCTTTACCTTGAGGTTTATGTACATTTACTTATATATTTTACTTTTTCCCAGTCTGAGTATGACTGACTTAATAATTGCACCCAAAATCAAAGCAAGTGTCGGCCATAAAGTGTAAATGATATGCACACTGCACTTTGGCTTAAGTTGCAGTCCCATCTAGGACTGTACAATAGAGTCATTCATAAATGATTGATTTCTGATGTTTACAAAGAGCAGTCAGTAAAAGTGCATTCATTATCTTCATTGTAATATTAACACAGTATGTTCAGATTTTTCACATTGAGCCCAAAATTTTGACATTTATGCTTTCTGTAGTCTTAGTGTTTTAACATTATGTACAATATTTGCTGATTTTTTTTTTGTCTAATTAACTTATGAGATTCATCAACTTGCATGATGTAAGAGGAATTCTGAATATAAACATTCAGAAATAGCTAATTTTATTATGTATGAAAGCTTCATACTTTCGGGTGGATTTCTGTCATGATGTATTGTACTTTTTCAGTTTCAAACACATGCCAGCAAGATCTTATATATGACAACCCAAGAACATCCATTCATGGCTAATTAAAAACTGTGAAAAATCATATGAATGCCTTTATATGTGCATCGAAATCAGTAAATCAGTTACAGACACAAACACAGCCAATGTGTTTTAGATTGAGATAAATGTGACTTCATGCTGTTATATCGATTGCTTCAATGTGCAATGCAACACTGCCATGCTGTGCCTTCTGTATCTTATGATGATAATGTATTATATTCTAAATCATATTTGTACATTTAAAGTCAATAAATAGCTATAAAAAAAGAAGCATGTTGATCGAGTATTCATTTTAAACACTGCAGTATTATTTAGGACACGTGTTTATTTAAAAAAAAAAAGGCAAACAAACAAAAGGGTGCTATTATTTCAACGAATCTCACTGTGATTATTTACACTCAACGCATGATGACCAGTAGAATTACTGTATTCATAGTATAAGGAATATTATGACATTCAGTTTCCACGAACACGAATAGAAATGGTGTGAAACTGTCTTGACAAACGAAGGATTCCTCCTCGTCGAGTCTCGTGTCCAACAGGATCCAGTGATTTGATTGGATGTGGCGCCCTCTGCCGGCGCGCGCTCACTCACGCGCGCGCGCGCGCGCGTCTGTGTTCATCTGTGTCAGTGAGACAGTTCCTGAAGACTCAGTTCGCTCCGGTCTTTGGAGCTCGTGCTTTTGCTTCTTCATCTATTTCATCCATGATTTTTTCTTGGGATACTGAGTAGAAGGTGTAGCCATCTGAGGATTGCTGGTGAAGGGAAATATTACACAGAGATCTGGAGAGTTCATACTGGAATGACGTAACAATTTGTTATTCATATCATATTTATATAGTGCTGTCAAATCGATTAATCGTGATTAATCACATCTAACATAAAAATGTTTGTTTACATAATATATGTGTGTGTGTATATACATATTAAATTATATTTAACCTCCTGAGAGCCAGAAAAAAACCTTTTTTTAATTTCGTTTTTTTCCATGTCATCACATTGTTTAGAGCATAAAAAACAAATGGTAAAAAAAAAAACAATTTTTGAAAAATTATATGTTATTAATATGTCCTCTGTAGTGAACACCAGGACTCAGTTGTTAAAACAATGAAATGACATAAAATTATATGTGTAGGCAAAAACAATGGGATTTTGTTTTCAATCACCAATACATTTTGGGGTTTCAGGATTTTTTAAACCAAAATTTGTATAAAGATGATTCTCAACTATGTTATGAAAGCTATAACGGAATTAATTGAAACACCATTTTACTTTATGCAATATGTGGGTAAAATGGGCATAAATTAATATTCCCATTCAATGCAATGCATCTATACACTCTCTAATTTGCACATTAATGTGTTTTTGGAGCAACATTTAATGAAAAAAGACGTTTAAGAATTGGAGTAATAATTAGCAACATTTAAATAATAATATCTAATATTTCATAGGAATATTGATGTATAATTTATTTACATATTCACTTGTTGTGTCTCCCAAAAGGCCTGATAAACACGCTGTAAGTCCTGGTGTCCTCTACACATGTATGAGATCAATGCCTGTTCTGTAACAAAGTCATTTTTTGATTTGAAACCCCATAACGTTTTCCTGAGATGTTGATGAAATACAATTTGAAAAGTAGTTTGATTGAAATTATAATTACAATATATTATCATATTTCCATAAGAGTGCTATTTGATCACTAAATTAATGTCAGACATTTTTAAAGACCAAGGAGAAGTTGTTTTCAGGGTGAAACCTCCAAACATCTGGTCTCTCAGTAAAGCCCTGGATGTGCTCTTTACAGGACAGCCAGAATAACACCGTGACATGCATGGTGTCAGAGAAATACACTCAAATATAATGTCCACTACAGTGGACAAAAGTCTATTCCTGGGTCCCAGGAGGTTAAATATATTATGTATGTGTCAATGTTATGTATGCAGCATCGGTCAAAAGTTTGGAAACATTTTGTATGTTTTTGAAAGAAGTTTCTTCTGCTCATCAAGCCTGCATTTACTTGATAAAAAACAGAAAACTGTAATACTGTGATATATTACTACAATTAAAATAAAATGGTTTTCTATTTGAATATACTTTATAATTTTCAGCATCATTTCAGTGTCACATGACCCTTCAAAATCCTTCTAATGTGATGATTTGATACTCAGTTATTATCAATGTTGGAAACAGTTGTTCTGCTTAATATTTTTTGGAAAATTAAAGTGAAAGTATAATAGAAAACAAGTGTACACTAAACAATCAAAAAAATTATGATCCATAAGGTATGACAATTTATGTTTTTACATTGCTTTAATAAGTTACAACTTTATAACTAATTTAAAACTTTTTTACAAGTTAAACAAGATTCAACTCGTTAAGCCAGTTTAATTGTAATTTACGTTGAAACGACTTAGCATCCAAGGTGATAATACCTAAAAAAAAAAAAATCAGGTCTGTTTTGACTGTCTGAAAGAGCACAAGTGTATCTCGTAAGTTAATAACAGCACCAGAAGGTTAATAACATACTCATGTAACCAAGTTGATGAAGAATTGCTCATCATGACATCAGCACTTATGTCACAGTGGTTGATCATGTAATAATGCACCCACGTTTAGTAATCTAAGACCTAATATTACTATCATCCATTATAGGCTACCAATATAACCAGCTATCTCATCTGATAGATGTAACGCACTGTAACAGTCAGCATGTTACTGACATAACCTTGTGTAACAGAGCTGTAAAGGATACAGATGCCGAGCACTACCGCGCCGATGGCGAGTCCTGTCGCTGCGTTTCGACCCCGGAGCCGGGCTGTTTTCTTCTTCCATTGCGCCAGCTCCACTTGTTGGATGAACTGCAACTGTTCCTTCGACAGCTCATCCTTTGCAGGGTTTATTCTCTTTGCAAACTGGGCTTCAGGTTTGAGGTCCCCTTGACTACTCTTGTCTGCCATGTTTGAAGCGCTGTGTTGTGACGTAACGCGAGGTTACTTTACACGTCAATGTTGCGCCTCTTTTGCGCAGCTCGCCTTGCCATCTACAGTCTATGCTTGTTGCCATTAATCATATTTTGTAGCCTATCCTGGTATAATGATTCATATGTTAACTTTAACATGTTCCGACTACTAGTCAACATTTTTCGTTCTCCTGTTTTGATCTAAAAAATAAAAAAAAAAGATAAAATCAAATAAGAAAATGTAGCTAATAAAGTAAAATAATAATAATAATAAAAAAAAACATTTTAAATAAATAAATAACTTAATTAATCTGACATCTGAATGATAGTCGAGTGTTACCGTTGCTTTATAAATAATATAGGCTATCTAAAAAAAAAACTAAGCTACTGTGAGCTACGAGGTTGTTAATCGATAGATATTTGTCAATCGATAGATATTTGTCAATCGATATTTGCTTCTGTTGAAGTCGTCAGCCACTATTTCTACTTAGTGTAAAAATAATCATGTTTATCATCTGAATTCGTGATGAAAACTACATTACCCATGATGCTGTAGCTACAGAAAATTCCACAAACCAGTCAAAACCAATGTGCCAAAAGCTCTTTAGTCACTCCCACGAGCACCACGAATGGCAGTAATCGAGTCTCCCTATGCGTTCAAAATACTTAAATATTTGTTTTATATATATATATGTATATATATCTGTCATTTTCAATTCGATTATGTTGTACACAATGCATCATGGGATTGTAGTTCATATACATATAGGCCTAGTGTAATTCTATCATAACAGCACAATACTCAAACTACAATTCCGGTGCATTAAAGATTACAAAGTGAAATTATTTTCCAGGACAAACATGTAGTATGTGTATGCATGCACACATTATTGATATATATTACTTATACGATCATCACAAGCTTTCCGTTAACAAACTCTATTATTCTCAATGTAATGTGTTTATCAAATAAAAGGGCCTGCTGTACAGTTAAAAGTATGCTTTAAATGGAGAAGAAACAACTACAACCAGTCACTGACATCTTGAGTTCTGTTACAACCAGTGTTGGGGAGAGTTACTTTTAAAATTAATGCATTACAATATTGTGTTACTCCCTAAAAAGTAGCCAATTGCTTTACGTGGTTACTTTATATTGAAAGTAATGTATTACATTACTTTTGCGTTACTTTTTCTCACCTGGGCTGGGATTGCTTGTTTGTTTTTTAATACCCCCAATGTATAAATAAGCTTTCCTTCGATTCCTCCTTTTTTTTCCTTGCAGCCTTCCCTCGCTTCCTACAGGGGGTGGAGCTGAGACGCGAGGAAATGAAACAGGGATGCACAAATAAGAAATGAGAAGCACTGATTCTGGGTTCTGATTTCGGACAGACTTCTGAGGCAGTGTCACGGTTTAATGATCTACAGAATAGAGCGAGCTTTGGTGAAAACTAAGTGAATATTTAATGACTACAATAGTGATTTCTCACTAGAAATTACATCATAAGTTGAAAACACTGATCAAAAATGTACATTTACACACAAACTGATGACCAGCCCAAGATGAGACCAGCTCAACTGTCACAGAATGGAACGCACAGGATTGTGGGATATCAAAGACAGCGAAGGATACATCTCTGCTGCCTTCAAAAATCCATCGGATGAAGGCAGAAAGTGAAACTAGCATTGCATTCGGATCTGAATTGAAGGCAGCATAATTATACATTTAAGTACTGAGTGATAAAACTGCATGTGCTAACTAGGTTAAGGGTTAGGATTAGGTTTGGTTTAGGGTTAGTTGCTGTCATGTGTTGAGTTTGTTTTCTGTTCTGTTCATTCTTGAGTTTCATTGGTATATATTGCTCATTATATATACACCCACAGTTCATGCCATTCTTTGTTCGGTGTCATCTTTACTTTGTGTGGTATACTTTGCTAATACTCCTTAGATTATTTTGTAAGTCCCCAAGTTATTAAAGCCAGTTGTGATCATTTCCTCTTGTCATCTACTATACCACGAACAGAACACCGAACCCAAAGACAAGAAGAGGAAACATGGATCTGGCTATAAGACGTCAATAAGACGGGCTGAGGGTCATCTCCTCTTCTTCCTCCGTCAGAGCAGTCGGCCTCTGGAGCAAAATGTCCATCTGATGAGCTGGAGCACTCACAAGCTCAAGGGACTGGATCATGAATATCAATTCCTATCTCCCAGTAAATACAGTTTCCATTCAGTCAGTCACATTTGACGTTACATCAGAACTGACGAATTGTGATCTCGCCTGAGAGCCCAATCACCTTCGAGTGTAAACAAAGCAAGCCAATGGACATTGGCGATTTCCACCCCCGAACCGGGTGTCCAAGGAAGCGCGGTACGCTCGCTCAGTCACTTTCACTTCGATTCTGCTCTGCAATCATCTAGAGAGCGTCTACAAACCTGGAAGCTGACTATTTTTTCAAACCTTGTGATAAGTAATCACAAGAACAGAGTTTGCTTATGCCAGTGACAGAGGGAAAAAGGAGGAGGCTTTTTAACCAATTGAAACGAATCATATTGAAGGTGACATGTTAGTCACGATGATCTCGTTGTCTCTATTCTATAAAAACTGTTGTATTCGTGTTCACTGGTGGGATTCTCAATGGAATTAGTCTGAGATCATGAAGGCTTTTCAGTCCGATTGAGCGGCCAATCTGATTACTAATGGATTATTTGGTTGCATGTAAGCCAGTGATTAACAACCACTAATCTGAAGGGCAGAAACCCCTGACCACCAGAGGTGCTTTTGCAATTTGGAGGCCCTTTCACACAAACAGTTGGAGGCCCTCCAATAATGCAATGCGACTGCAATAACTTTATTATCTGTTATATTTAATATTGTTAACTCTTAATGGTCTATTTATAAACATATTCTATCTTCCACTATCGATTACAGAGGTGGCACAGAAGCTGCACATGAGTGGCATTCAGGTGTATTTCCACTGACTTCTTTCAAGCTTTACTTGTTTAATGCAACTCAGAGACATGTAATTACATAAATAACGTTAAATAGATGTTTGCTTGTGCTAAATGTTTAAAATAATGGTCATTACATTTTAAGTTTTAAATTATAATAGGCCATTCAAAGTATATATTAAATTAGATTAAGTTGTTTACTCATGTTTAAAATTATAAAAGTTTGGATGTTTAAAATAATTTTGAAATCTTCTCGACAGCCAGGTTTGATTGCATGATGTTGTGTGACAATTTGATGCCAGTTCAGTTTATATATTTTGGAACAACTAGATCAGTGTTTTTTAAGCTTAGTTTTTTAGTTATTATTATTTGCATTTTTATTATTTAGTCACTGTATTTTACAATAACTTCATTTAAATAATTGCAATTATTTAAATAATTGTTTCATTTATCTTGCCCCATTTTTTGTAAACCATGCAGTCAATGAACATGGAGTATGTGTAGATGCATGAATTATGTGTCGAAGTATTAATTACTTTAGTGAATGTAGTGTTTATACATCTATTGAATTCTTGCAAATCGTATTTGGGCCTGTATATTTATTCAGAAGAAAACGTTGTCTAGGCCACTTCTAAAACAACCTGAAAACAACACGTTGATGGCGTTGTCACGTGGATCTTTTCTCAACGCTACTCAGAACGAACAAATCAGTCAGTCGTTATGGTAATGATTAAGGAATTTCGAAAAAATAAACAAAGAATGATTTTAATGAAATCCATTTCTAATATGTATATTCGTGTGCCTGTTATAAAGTCTCAAAATTATAGGTTAAAGTAATTATATTTTTGGTACATGAATACCGGTATATCAATTATGACAAATTTGGCTTTCTGAGTTAAAGCGCGCCACCTGGTGGAAAGGAAATCGATGTTTTTTATTGTTTGTTGTGCGTCTAAAAAAAAATCTTTACGAACAAATGGCGCTAACTACTATGTTTTCCTCGTCCACAAGGGAACAGAGAAACCTGAGATTTGGATTGGTTTCGTTAGACATTTTAACCGACATTCTGTCCAACCTCAACAAGAGAAACAAATCCAACTTGGAGAATGTGCCAGATCTCTGTGGATGTCTCAAAGAAAGAAGAATAGTGGGTAAGTGTGTTGTTGGCCTCAAACTAGCACACTGGTTTTTAGACACTGACAAAAAAGTACTGTAGGGGTAACTAATGTACTAACTTATATATTATTATTATTAATTATAAACAATGTTCTTAACGTGATTCAGTATTCTACCGATATATCGATAAGTGTTGTTGTCAAATAATTGCCGGAAGAGGGACTTTTATTTTGCTGCCGCTTGGAAACTCATCAAAGTTACGGAATTTTAGAGAGATGTGTTCATTTAGCAACACACCCCTATTTTATTAAGATGGTTATTGATTCTGTTCAAAAATATGAGCAGGAATGTCTAAGTAGGCTAATATGGTTAAATAATTTACAAAGTAGATGTCAGATTTAAGATATCAATTTAAAGCATTTAATGCAATAATTTTGACATTTACAAAATTCTAAATTTCTAAAGACGGTCTAAAATCGCAAAATATTCAATTAATTCAAATTATTTTATTCCTTTGTTTTTAACAGAAATAAATACATTTGCAAGTAATTATGAGAAAAATCGAACAAATACGCTTGAGCTTACATAAAAGCATAGATATTTACAGCCATGTTCCTATAATATTGCAATATAACGCCATATCCAAAACATTGTACTATTAAATTGATGCTTTTTTGTTCACCCTCATCTATTCGGTCCACAGAGTGTGTATTTCGTCTTTGTGAGGAGCTGGGACTGAACCCTGTGGTTGGATATCAGGCCATCGAAATACTGGAGAGGTAATTTAAACAATCTCGAATGAACATTTTTCATAATAAATATGTTTAAAACACCTTCACTTTGTCATGCTCTAGGTTCACAGCCAAATATATTGAAGATCTAATCCACAGCCAGAAAGCAGATCCTCAGCCGATGGAAGGTGCTTCATCTCGGGACTCAGAGAACTACGAGGATCTCATCTTCCAAACACTCAAGAAGAAGCTCTTTCTCTTCATCCTCTCGAGCGTTCAGATAGCCAGCAAACTGGACCTGTACTCAAATGTATGTTTAGCTCATAAATTACAACAAAACAAAATTTCCATGTGTTATGTTCTGATTTGCTCTATTTGTATTCATCTAGGTGGTTAATAATGACATTGCAATGAGATTTCTGCAGGCAGTCAATTACACTTCCTCCAAAGAGCAACTCTTGGACTCGGAGATTCTCATTTTAAAAACTCTCAACTTTAATTTAAATGTCCCAAATCCAGTAACATACGTCGAGACCCTTTTGGAAGTTCTGGGTAAGATTATTTCCAGTGTTTTTTTCAGGTAGCAACTATAAATGGAAGTCAGATAGTCTAAAACACTGTGTTTTGTCCTCTCACACAGGCCATAATGATTCAACAGTCCCAGTAGCACAGCTGCACCGCCTGTGTGTGCACGTACTGCAGTTCATTTACCTGCAGAGGGAGACAATCTACACCTCATTGCTCATATCTGCCACCGGATGCCCCAGTCCTTCTGATGAGCAAAGGTATTTTCTGCTGTTTTCCACCCCATTGACTCTCTCGACTCTTAAAGAATGTTCTTTAAGGTAAAGGATGAGATTTTCATAGAGAAAACTATAAATTTGCCATTTCTATGGCATATTTCATGAAGCTGGTTTCAGTGACTACCCATTGAGTTTAGTTTGAGCAGTTTGATTGTTTTTTAGTTGTGTTATGGTAACGTGCTCTATACGGCTGACTTGGTCATAATCAGGTTTTATTCCGGGTTTGAGATCGCGAACCAAACTGGATCAATTAGCTTTGACTAAAGTGACACTGCCTGTTTACACCTGGTCACTTCATGCGTTTTTACTGACCAGTTAGCTATCTGATTTATCAAAACGATTCCATAATGTATGGTTAAGAGCTCATATTAAAAAAATGATTTTATAGTTAAATCATGGCAATAAACTGTACGCCTTTAAAGACTTAGAGAGAAATATATTACTTTAGGGCGTGATCCTCGTCTTTTATTCCTGCCGTAGTAAAATTGAAAATGTCCTGGAAAATGATCGCTGAAAAAGAGTGGGAACCCTGTGGACGTTAAATCCCACAATGCACCACAATAACGAGTGTACAACCGATGTACGCTTAACTCCTAGAGAATTCCCATAATGCACTTTGAGGGTCGCGTCAAATGAATTCCCACATCTCACCAGAAGATGGCGCCCGCAGCTGAATCATCCATCCATCCATTCTCCAAACCACTGATCCAATGTGTGTACAGCGTAATATTATACACATATAAATTCCTTTTTACTTGATGAAATTGTTTAATTAAGGTTCATACATGCTAGTTTTCATGACAGAGTTAGATAAATCTTTTCATTACTCCTGAAGCTGCCAGTTTGCTACGTTTAAATTAATTATTAAACTGCAAACACAAACTGTGCAAAAGCAGAAACCCTTTCGTTGCACTCATTGTCTGAATGCACTCACTCGTTTTCATTCACTCCTTCAAGTGGACTGTATTAGTGGAGTGATGTAGGGAATAGTGATTGAGGGTACAGGGGGCGATTTCAGACACAGCTCCTGATTTTAAAGAGAGAATTTAGTGAGCGCTTTTTACCAGCTGAACGTGATCTAAACCAGATTAGATTTGAAGGGTTTTATCAACCACTCTCAAACTCAGAGTTTGTTCAGCTTTCTTTGTTTAACAGGTTATTGACACCGGTGCTTTCAAAATATTTCTCAGTTGTCAAACTTTTAGTTCAGCCAACGTAATGCATATACCTAGTAATGCCCAAGCAACTGTATAACAACCGTATAACGACCTCAGAACACCACATGGCATTGCCCTGCCAACTGCCCACAACTCATGCCTGTGTGTTTTGCTCTCGCATTTCATTCGGGAAATGTAAATCTATTTAATATATTTGCTGTTTGCTGGTGCTTGAATTACACACTTCTCCTTCAACAAGGTCATTACTCATTCTGAGGTAAACGTCGCACCGCTTTGTACCTGCCATGGCCTGGGGAAATGTGAAGTATATTTTGTGTTTGTAACAGAGCCAAGTTTGTGTCGGTGACGGAGGATTTCATGCTTCTGGGAGTTGGAGTCATTGCTGTGGCCGCCTTCATTCATCACATCTCAACATGGGAAAAGGTACAGAACAGCTTCTGAATCTACATCATGATTCAGTCAGTATTTAAAGATCTGTTACTTGCTTCAAATTTGACAATCTTAAAGGATTCTAGTGTGTTTGGTTCATGTGCACTGCAGGTAGTGGAGGAGCTGACAGGGATAACAGGGATTTCAGGACAGAGTATCATGGACTTTGCGTATGTCACCCTGACACACATCACCAAGACTAAATCCATGTGACACTTGAAGTCAGAAACATAAAGTGTGAGGAACAGATTAGAGCAAGAGTACAGATAAAACTATTTTGATTTCTCTCTCTTTCTCTCAAAAAAAAATTCAGTCTGTTGTGAATGAACAATGTTAAGATAAAACATTGAAATAAAACTTATTCACATTTTATTATGCAACACTTTCTAAAAGAAATGAATGTGTGAGGAGGCTCATATATCAGATGATGCTAACAGTGTGAAACTTAAATGCATAACAATCATAATTTAATAATATTTTCAACTTTTTATTTTATTATGACTAAATTATATTTTAATTTTATTATAGCTATATTTTGCTATCTAGTAAAATAAGCCATGAACAAAAAATAGAAATTGTGTGCATTGTGAGATTGGCAGAGACATACTTCTTCCTGCTTAAGTCTCCTGATTTCTTTACTCATTCACAAGACTCAAAACTAACTGTTATATTTCAGCTGAGGTACTCCATCGATACCCTAAAGGAGACGGAAATCCTATAATACATTTCAACAAACTCAGTGAAAATAAAAATATAGATGGAAGATGAACCAAAAGCAATGTTGATTATAACTGTAATTCATTCAGTACTGATAAAAATGATTGTGACGTACATCCGAGTGAAAAAGAATGTAGGGTAGGGTAGGGACTTTCTATTTCTGTTTTTTTGATTGGATGTTGAGATGTGGCCGTGTTACTCAAAAGTGGAGGCAGATAAACACAAGCTTTCAGGGGTGTGTCAGTGGAGTAAGGCCACATTTACACTGCAGGTCTTGATGCCCAATTCTGATTTGTTGACTGTGTCCGATTTTTTTTTTTTTGACAACCAACTTACATGTTCTTTTAAAAGTATGACCGATATCCGATATCTGCATTTACACTATACACTTGGCGAAACAACCAAAGGTAAACGTACTGACCTGGAAAAGCTTAGGCCGAAAAGGAAGTAAAAACGGTGCGATTTGCAATGGAAGCAGACAAAATGATAATACAAGTCCTTTCCGCACCTTCTTTAATGGTCATCAAAACAGTGGTGTCTTAAGCAGAGGAAAAAGAGGAGAGCCCGTGTTGCAGCCTGGGCAATGAAAAGAGTCATGTGATCGTGGTTGAGTTGATGTCATCTGTAACCGTTGCTTTTTCAATGACGTATGACCCGCATTGACGGGAATATACAATCTGTCCACTTACATGGCTGACGCAAATGCACGTTTTCGACTCATATCAGATTTATTTCCACATACTGTATGAATGAGGCCTGAAAACGAATATCGGAGTCCATGTTCGTGGGTCAAATCTGATCTGTGCCACATGGGAGGGAAACATCTAAATTGCGTCTCTTGAACCACGATTGATGAAGTCCTGCATACATCAAGCAGAGAGAAGTCTTAAGATCCAGTTATGACATAAACCTGTTTATTGTTCACAATAAGATGTAGAACATGTATTTTGAAATAGATAGGTTTATTTATTATTTCATGCTAACTTTAATGGTTCAACCAAGAATGAAAATTCTGGCATTTTCTTACCCTCATGTCGTTCCAACTCAATATAGACTTGCTTAATCTTTAAAACACGTTAATATTTTGAAATCTGACAGGGTTCTGTCCCTCCATTGAAAGTCCATGTTACCAAAACTTAAAAGATCTAAAAATAAAGGCATCATAAAACGAATCCAGAGGTTTAATCTAAAATTGCGTCCCAAATGACACACTATACACTAGTTCTCATGCACTATGTTCTATGTTCTAACCAATTAGTGTATAAATTTTATTGTTATTTTCATTCAGCATCGGAGTCTGATTGCTCCTCCCCCTCCGTTGTGTAATTAAAGCTGTGACATGAAGTGTCCAACATTCCACACTTCCAATGCGTGTCCTATAGTATGAATATGGGTATGAATACAATTCAGACGTACTACATACGCCATGTTGTTACTGTCACGTGACCTACCAGCGTCAGTTGCGTCATTTCACTGTCACTCACAAATCCTCTCCTGTGGCCTCATGGGAGACTGTCCATCGAATGCACATTTCAGAATATCTGCGGAAGTAGAGATAATACTAATACTACGCATTTGGACTACTCTTTTGGCGTACTGCTTTTTGCATACTATATAGTAGGGAAGTATTTGATTTCAGATGCAGAGTTTGTTTTTTTCGGTTAAATAAGTACATCATCTGGCTATTTACTAAAGTACTTTTTCTGTCTTGAATTTTCAGTGTGAACGCATTACTCACACTATTTATACTACAAAATGGCATAGGATAGTGCATAAGTATGCATGCATAAGTAAGATAAATGATTGCTTTAGTCTGAAATTCATCTTTAAAAGGTCATGTAAACGCACTTACTGTTGCTCCAGCAGTGATGTGACTGGGGTGAGCAATGGCAGAGGGGAAGAGTGCTTGCTACTTGTCTGAAAACAGTCATTCATTTGCCTTTCTGTTTGGTGTCTCCACACTTCATCTTAAAATATGAGTTAGTGAGACAGCAGTGGCAATTATCATGCTTGAGCAGGTATTAGAGTCGTCGTGTCTCTAAAAAACACTCCTATCATGTGGCTTTCTTTGGTGCTGGAGAGACACCACTTGACTCTTGTGTAACATTTCAAGCAAATGAGAAAAGAGAGCTCTCTTGCTGAAATCTGCCCACAACTTTAATTATGTGAACTAAAACTTTGTTCACAACTTTGAACATTTTCTAAATAATGGACCTGCATTTAAATCTTTGATATATGACTGCAACTCTCCTGGGTATAAGCTTTGGACTGCTCTAAAGCAGTTTTATTATTGGTGGATTTATTATAATAATTCAGGGTGTTTAGAAATTAGATAAACGTCTAAGAAAAAAGTTCTTCTAAATGCTTTTCCACAGAGATGTGTGTGTTTTGGTCCGGATCCAGTGGTGGATGTGTTTCAGTCTGGCGGGGGAACAGAGGGGTTTTCTGGGGAAGATGCCATTCTTCATGTTCAAGTCTTCCGACAGACTACACTTGTAACTTTTAACCAAAGAGAATATTGATTAGAACACAAGGCCATATGTTAGATACATTTTTACTCGACATAAGCCAGATCAATTAGAGACCAGACTGTACTTTAAAGACTCCATAATATCATCACTTTTGGAAAAAGCTTTTAAAAGCAGTTTAATTTGTTTCATGTATGCATTTCTCCATGGATGCCGCCATTTATCTTATCACGAATGCTTTGTTAAAGCTTAAGGTCTACACGTGCATCTCAGACCGAAGCCTTCGGTTATGCAAGAAACTGTTTTATCATGGACGAAAAATGAACATGAAGAGCTTCAGAGCATTGGCCGGTTGTATAAACACAACGCTGAGTTATATAAGCACTAGTCTGAACAACTGGCAGTTAGTTACGGCTAATCAGTCTTACTTTTTGGATTCAAAAATCTAATTGTTATGGAACTTACTTTCAAAAGGTGTGACTTGCCTTGAAGCAAAGAATAAAAATAAATAAATAAAAGTATATAAGATGACTAACCTTTAAGACTAACTGGCCACAGGAGAGTCTTTTAGACACTTGAAATGTTACAGTGAAACACTACACCATTTATCAACAGAGTGAAACACTGTTTATCATAGGAAAAATGTTTATTTATTTTCTATGAATTAATCCAGAATATAAACAATTCTTAATTAAGAAGAGCTTTTATTTTTCTATTAATCCAGAATATAAACAATTCTTATATTTATTAAAACAGCAAATATGTGTTTCTTTTCTGCTAAGTATTTCAGAATATAAACAATTCTTATTTATTTTAAACAAGATTAAAGTTGGATTTTAAATGTAGGCCTATTTCTTTTCTATTAATAAATCCAGAATTTAAACAATTCTTATTTTTAAAATAAGAATTAAGAAGGAGCCTAATGTATTTATGTAATAAAATAAATATAAAAAAATAGAAAATTGAAAGATTTACCTTAGGATCACCAACTTTTCCTTAAAGGAAAGAAAAGTATATATATATGTGTGTGCGTGGAATCATCCGTCATATCTTCTACCAGATTATTGGCCAATCAATTAAACACTTAGTTTATCAGTGTTTCAAGCGTCTCGTTGGCCCGTTAATGTCAGTGCAAATGTGTGTGTTGCTGTCGTGTATCATGGGGAGGACGCACATGCCAGAGCCCCATCCCTTCATGAGGTCACCATAGCAACCGGAGCCTTTTACCAGTCACTCGGGAATTCCTGCTTTTGCACGGCTCACTTGCCAAGTAAGCAAGTCAACCCTTCGGCGGCTTGCCTTCCGCGTCTCTTTAGCAACCAGTTGCTATGCGGCTACTGTTGCCATGCTTGTGTGCAGGGATTTATGGGAATTCAGGCCCCCTGTAACTCTTTCTGTGATGTCTCTCCTCAGTCCTCACCCACCCCTAATAACTCAGACATGGTTTGATTGTCGTGGAGAACTCCTCTCGATAACACTAATACTCAAGCTGAGGTTTTTATAGAAACGTATAAAAGTGGAGTTGTGTGGGCTTCCACTGACAGTCATGTGCCGTGATTCCTCATTCAGATCTATGAGCCGCTGTCAAAGCAAGTCCAGGTCTCTGACTGATGCTCTGTGTGCTCGCGAGAGGGAACACGTCCAAAATAATGTCAGTTCTGCAAAGCACAGCATTATGGAAAGAGACGCGTGTGACGTGGCGGAACAACAGTGATGCTGGAGTCTTGTGTGACGGTTTGAGAGACTCTTCTGTTTTGCGAAGAGTTTTGTTTTGTAATCTTTTCTCTGAGATGCTCTTTAGAAGAGAAGGGTTTGCGAGGCAGTGCTGGGTTATTGCGAGGCCAGGTGATGTGGCTCTCTGGCAAAGATCCCTATCATTCACTGTGAACACGCTCTGTGTAATCCAAGAGCTGAATATCCCGTGTACAATGACCAGTTATCTTAGGGTCATTGATATAGTTTTTGTTAATATTTAGAATTTAAATTTTTATATATATATATTTGTTTTGTTTACTTTAAATGTAGTTCGTATTTTAGTTATATTGTTGAATTTTTGTCCTTTTTATAGCTTTAAAAAAAAATTATATAGTTTTTATTTGGAGAGAAACATTGAAACTAGTTGAAATAAAATAAGTTGTAATGTTTATTTCATTTAAGTAATGTTTTCTGATTTTAGGTTTAGTTAACGAAAATAACCCGGCCATGGACCTTTAACATTTTTTATTATTTATAAATGTATAAGAATGGAAGCTTGTTTCCACCACTGAATAGCAAAAAAAAAAAAAACGCCCTCCGGCCTCTACTGTACAGGCGTAAATATGCATTTCTTTCACTCTGAGGCTTATTCATTTCACTTTTGGAAAGGGCCTTTACATTTGACTTTTTTTTTTTATTAAATAAAACATGGAAGCCCAGCCCAGGTGAAAAAAGTGACACAAAATTACCATGACATTAACAATTGCATTACTTTCCATAAAAAGCAACTAAGTAACATAATTAGTTATTTTTTAGGGAGTGATGCAATATTGTAATGCATTACTTTTAAAAGTGACCAATCCCCAACACCGGTCCGTTGTGAGAAAAGCTCTAGCAGCAGATCATAATCAAATGTTTTCAAATGTGATTAAAAGAGTTTCTGGTTGAAAACACTTATTACACGATTAAATGATAATTATGCCAGAAAGTCTATCAGCGTGTTCTGTAGCTTTTCTGATGCTTTATTCTTTGACAATTAGCTCATTACCTTATTTGCTCCCACCAATGTTAGGATTTAATTTGGAATCCCTGGACAACAAGAGTGAAAATTAAACTAGTATTTAATGAGAGAGTTGTAATTATTTTTCGGCCACACGGGGGACGGGAAGAACAGATGGACTGAATGATTAATGCATTTCATAATATTCATTCAACATTGGATTTCTGTGACAGCTGATGCCATTTAAAGTTCGATCCTCCTGAACTCTGAAAGAATGTGACGCAGCAGGAGCAGAGAGAAAACAGTGAAGGCAAACTCAGCAGACAGACTTTCTTCTAAAGATTGAAGAAAAATGTATGAGTGATGTGATTACAATAACAAAAACACACAAAATATGTTTCGAAAACACCTTTGCTATGATGAACAGTCCCTATTTCTGAATTAAGTAATCCTGAACATTTTAGTGAAGTAAAAAAAAAAAGGCAAAAAAAATGTGGGGAAAATTGTTGGCATTGGCGTAAATATTTTATAGCATAATATTTTATTATTCCTTTGAAGGACAGGCAGTGAAGCAATTTTGTTGCCTGAGTTACAACCAGACAACTTTTAAATACGTTCATTCAGCAAGGATGCATTAAACTGATCAAAAGTGATAGACATTTAAAAAGAAAAGAAAAAAACATTTTTTAATTACAGTTTCCAAAAAAATATGAAGCAGCACAAATGTTTTCACCAATAATAATAAGAAATGTTTCTTGAGCAAATCAGAATAATATAATGATTTCTGAAGGATCATGTGACACTGAAGACTGGAGTAATGATGCTGCAAATTCAGCTTTACATCACAGGAATAAATTACATTTTAAAATAGGCCTATATTCAAACAGTAAGCAGTTATTTTAAATATTAATATTATGTCATTACTGTTTTTACTATTTTGAAGCCTTGTCTGGACTTCTTTCAAAAACAAACAAACAAACAAACAGAAAAATATCTTCCCGACCCCAAACTTGTTTTGTTCATTTACATTGTTATGTTATATTTTAGTTTACAATATAGGCTTGGCTTGGCACTAGACTCAGTAGCCTACAGCTCTCCGGGTCAGAAACGATCTTTTGATTAACGTCGAACTTGCAGCACCTCTTGCATGATAACGAGCAGTTGTGACGACAGTCCCTCCCATGGTTATGAATAATACATGACATTACAGTTGGTCAAGGCAGGGGTTGTGCTGCTGTCTGTCTGTCTCACTCAGGCTGGCATCGCATTCAAACACACACACACACACACACACACACACACACTGCAGTGGTGCGTCGCTTTCTTCTGATTTCTGACGAGTCCTCTGCGCTCTGACCATCACACACACACACACACACACACACACACTGGCGTTATTGCTCTGTAGAACGGAGAAACCAGCCAATGTTCAGGCACAAGTATCCGCGGAAGGGAAAGGAGAGCGCATTTTGTGGCTGGTAGAAAGCTGTCATGAGAAAAAGCACGCGAAGAAAACGTATCACTCAGGAGTCGGGATACACCGGTGAGGAGTGCGGACGCGAGCGGAAGAAGGTGGGACGGAAAGTAAAAGATAAGCAAGGTAGGCTACGTCTTCGCCTGGAGTGTGTGTGTGCGTGTGTGCGTGCGTGAGTGCGTGTGTGTGTTAATCACCGTGTGTTGCCAGTAGGTAATGGTAATCCAGGATAAAACCTTTCATGCTCCGATTTCCTCGGTGACGATTGATATTTTATATGAATCCTTGCTTGTCAGCTTTTACAAAAAAAATACCATGCTAAACAGTTAATGCAAATACCATAGTTTCTACAGTCGTTATTAGTTTTAGCCTGCTACAATAGATCAACATGGATCCATTTCACACAGTTTTTCCACAAATGTTTTATTATAATATCGCGAATATCAGCGATATTGGCGGTTAGTGCCGGTTTTAGACTTATGGGGCCCTAAGCAAAACTTTATCCCGGCGTTCATAAAAACCCCAATGAACCCCTTTAATCTGTTCTTTCAGAGCAGTTTCACTGTCAATCAACAACAGTGAGTTGAAAAGTTAAGTAATACAATGAAAAAATAAAACAATAGGACAAATGCAACAAAAATATATATGCATAAAACGAACAATTTAGCCTACTACTAGCCTTCTATAGAAAAATGTAATAAAGTAATCAAATGTAAAATAAATTAAGCATTGCATAGTCTTCACTGTATGAAATATACACTGATTCTTATTAAAGTTACTAATGTTATTCAGTGAAGTGCTGTGAATGATTCTTTCATTTCTTTTGTTGTTTCACTAACATTAAATGACAGACAGCCGCGGGTTTATTAGGCTGCTGTCACTTTAAGACCAAATGCACAGACCTAATACAATGACAACCATTCGATTAGTTTCCAATCTGTTTATGTTCACCAAAGACATAACTGAACGCGTTTACATTTCTTGACATATTTTTGTGTGTATTTGTCCGTTTAAGCGCACGCCCGAAGCCCAAAGTAGTCTGTAGTTGTCCATGTTTCCTCGGATCGAGTGGACAGAAGGCCGCCTGTTGAACAGCTTCTCTTTCGCAGCTCAATACGCTTTTACATGTAACGTTACATGATTCGACTAATTTGGATGTTACATAGCCTAATGGTGACAGCGCACCGCTTTAAAGGAAAGAAACGGAAAGCAGCATTATGTTTTTATAATCGTTGGAAGCCAAAATCAAAAACTAAACTAAAACACAGCCCTAAATCATTCTTGAGAACAAGGGGCCCTACGCAACTTGCGTAGCCTACTTTGCATATAGGGAGGGCCGGCACTTGTTAACTGTTGGTATTTTTTGTGATATTTTGTAGTATCATACACTTGACTTTATTCTAATACCTTTTATTGTTAAAATATTTAAACTTGGTTTACGTGAAACGATAGCATGTGGATATTTCACAGTGATCAGCGGGACGTTAGCGCAATTGAATCTTACCAACACTGGCTCAAAACATAATTTCTTCACTTGCTCCAAGTGGTTGTATAGTTAAATGCCTGTTGAGTAATTTTAGTCGCACGTGGTTGTGTTAGTGTGAAAATAGTGCAATATACTGGATTCTGCTGCAAGTGTTCAACAAGACCGTCATCTTCCAGTAGAAAACACATTTTTTGAGACGATCTATCTTTTTGGTAATGGTTGATACAGATGTCACTCATTTATGATTAATATTAATGACTACATGAAATCTAAATGCACGTTATGTTGCCTATCCTAAAGTAATAAATATGTATAATGAATATTATCCTCTCATTGCATGTTTTTTGATAACCCGTTGCACTCGGTTGTACGTCACAATATGGAAGAAGATATCTGTCTCTACCTCCGTTTCATTGCAACTTTAAGGGAATCTACAATAATGAGCCTGATGTTCCTGATGTTTCTGCATCTGAATAGAGGCTTAATCGAGAGGTTTGATCAAATTCAGTGCTTGTGTCGCACAGTTTCTAAATTCCTACAATTAAGGATAATGTTGTTTTATCAGCTGGGTCTAAGGTCCATCACACCACGAGTTGAACAGGAACTGGTGTGATGAGATAAAGTGCACATTAAAGACCAAGACCTTCTCCTGCGTGTCTTTCCAGACCAATATTTTCGATGGGACACGTGACGTGCAATCTCTTTTTTGGGGTTTTATGGGTAGCAGTGTAAACGTTGTGGCATGTTTTGCCACATTTATCTTATTGATAGTAATAATAAAGATTAATTTTAAAGTGATGCTTAAGGACCAGTTTCATTCGGTCATGCCTGACCAGTAAAACTAGTTTAATGCATCACAATTCCCCCTCAGACGATGCTGGATTGATCCACAAAGAAACTTTATTGGAATTTTACATGATTTATTAAGAACTCTGTTAACTTAAATACATCAGCAGTACAAAACATAACATTTATAGATCTTCAGTAATGTGTTTGCATTATTCAAACAGCCTTCAGATGTTTAAAAGACTTACAGGTGAAACAATAGTCAGATTTCTTATGTTTTTTTAGTGTTTTATGTTTTGTATCATATTTAAAACATCAGACTTGTAATGTAAATCAATGAGATTTTTATAACAGTACTGCTTGCATAAAATGCATATCAATTTCAGTTATCACTATATCTCTAAATGATGTCTTAAGATGCAATTTAAATGCCTATAGTTTTATGATCAACTCTGTAGCTTTAAAGGCACAATATGTAATAATTTTGTAATCAATTATCCGAAAATCACTTGCACAGTGTGATATATGTCCTGCAGTTGTGTACTTACTATATCCCAAAAGTCTCCAAAGATTTTTTATTTCAGAGAAATTCCAATTTTAAATAAGTGACCATCCCGGAAAAAAATGTCGCCTGTCAATGACGCAATATCCGCGCTATCCTCGGTTTCCGCTCGAACTGCCATAGCCATGGCGTAACCATGGCGACAGCAGTGGACAACTAGGTGCGTACAATACGTGCGTAACGTTTAGCGGCACGCTGTTGTTGTTTCGTTCAAACATAGACCATGACAATCAGACTTTGGGACAAACAAGGAGAACTAAAATAAGGAACATCAGCGTGGCGTTTTTGAGATGCCGAGAGCTCCACGTCCGCGACTAACTTGGACTTGACAGAGCTTCACGAGTCACGACTTGACAGCTTTATTAGACAGGTGAGCAAATGTAGGCTACATAAAACAAATCAATGATATATAACGTTAGCTCAACATGATGAAATGTTAGAAATAGAATATGGTCAGTATGTTATTCTAATGTTGATCTAGCTTAACGTTACTGCTAGTTTCGTATAGCAAACGAACTAACACGTAGAATAACATAATAACTTTCAACACACATTTAAATGCCGTTTGGTGTGATAGTGTTACGTTAGACCAAGTGAAGCAGCGCTGCGTTACCTCACAAGTTTCATTCGTCTAATAAACTGAGTAATCCAGCACTTGCGGGTAGATCGGTAGAATTAAATGTCCTTATTCCTTTATTTCCACGGGACTCGCGTGTGATATCTGTCTCTTTAGCAATCGCGACCTGCTTTATACCACTGTAATGTTAAAAAACGTGAATGTTTGCACTCATCCATAAACATTATTAGAGCCATCAGCTTGACAGCAAGTCCCATCATTCAGCGCTCGTCACTGCGTCATAAACATACACCTTTGTTATTGTTGGAAACTGCGCCCTCTAGTGGCGAAAAATCTTACAGATTGTGCCTTTAAGAGGGCAGGAATGACTGAGCGATGTACAATAAGTTCAAACATTCCTCAGATGCCTGATGTATCATATTTGTTTTTTCTAAAAAATTAAGAAAAAAGATTGTGGAGATAATCAAATAAACCTCAGTCCAGTAAATGTTTGTTTTATCGCTAACAATATATAAGTTATTGCTACATTTACTTTATAAAAACCAGTAAAGATTTCACAGAAAAGACACATGCACTGTGACCTGAAGTTGGACGTTTTAACAGTACTAAAAGGCTTTTTACATGCTAAATCAAATGACAGAAGGCATGTAGTAGATTTAGTTTTATCTGCAAAGTTCTGCAACACTGAAGAAGCAGTGTGTATTAGTTTATCTCCAGGCCAGTCAGTCAGCCTTCACATATGTTTTATAACCAAGAACTAATAGGCTGAAGGGTTTTGGTATGGTATTGTTACTCCCTGAATAGAAACCAAATTGTGATTCGCACCCCTAGTGACCATGGAAACCTGTCCTTGCTTGAGTTGACTGACTCTAGTTAGTAATGACCAGTCCTACCGCAGGCAATTGATCCGCTTCATTGAGAGTGAGTTTCAAAGTCCTAATTTTACTTGTTAACAGTGCATCTGCTAATTTTATGTCAGTTTTATTGATTGTTTTAGGCATATTATGTTTAATGTTTAAAGTAAAATCAAGCTTTTAATGTTGTTTATATGTCTATGTGGTGTTTTAAATATGCTTTAAGATAAACCATGTGCAAATTTATGTCAACAGCATTGATGAGTATTTTCTCTTTAAAACTGCATTGAACCAAAGACGGTATCAAAAAGAAATCGCTGGTGTTTCTGACGTCACAAACTAGCTTGTAACCAATCAGATCAACGTGTGATCGTCAACCAGTGGATCTCAAAGCTGTGTGAGTGAGTGGAGGCGGGGCTCATTTGCATATTTATAGAACCTCATATACTTAATGAGGCAAGGGTGTTAAGTTACATTCAAGATATTTTAAGGCATGTTTTTTTAAAGGAAAAAAACTTTTAAATATGTAATTTTGGTGATCAAAGATGAGTTTTAAGGGATACAATTATTGACTACAGGGGGGCTTTAATCCATAGATTGTTTTAGGTATTGACTGCCCCCAGCTATGAAATGAAATTAGTTTCCCACTCGTAATTATGACTTTGCGGTGACGTTCATGTGCGTTCAATTTGTAAGTACAATCTTTCCGAGTCCGACATGACTTGAACACACCATTATTGTACCCAGAACATAGGCAGAATCCATAATGAAGGTGCACCCGGCAGTGTAATGACTTTAGTTACAGTGTTCGACGAAGGTCAGAATAGATGAGGAGAATCATTATGATGCAAAGGCATAAAAAAATAATAATGGCAGACATTTCCATTCGGACAGGATTACATTTCTCAGAGGACCCCTGAGTTATTTGAAAAAACAATAGGTAATTTTCTCCATAATTTTTGCAGAGCTTGTGTGAGAAAAACACAGATGTGTTTGATTGAGGCAGGATTTAAATAAAAAAAAAGTACATCTGTGAAACACAAATGTACCTGACCTCCTCTGGGAAAACGGGCTCTGTCTGAATAGACCTACGGCTGGCGCTGAATAGAATTGTGTGCTTTTTCCCCAGATAGTCAGTTTTATGCTTTTGTGTGTTTCTGTGAGGATGTCTTCAGTAAGTACTGAGCAAATCCCTGCAGTGCTTAACCTCTACCATCGCTGCTTCTTAACCAATTAGCCAGCTGCCGTTGTTGTCCCAGAGGATAATAGAGGGTAAATATGTTCATGTGTGTGTGTTTGTGATGGACTAGCTCAATGTGTGTGATTCATCTTTTTGTAAAATGTATGTTGACATTTTTGACACACGTAGTGGTTTTGAATGTTTAAGTGACGTTAACCACTTTAAATGCCTTCCCATGAAAATCAGGAATGTCTACTGATACACACCAAAAACAAATGCTTCCAAAAGGGATTTTTCACATCAGTGCCATAGAGAGACATTTTTGGTTCCCCAAAGAACCTTTCAGCGAACAGTTCTTAAAGTCCCCCCGTAGTCAATAATTTTATCACTTAAAACTCATCTTTGATCACCAAAATGACGTATTTAAAAGTTTTTTCCTTGACAAAAATGTCTTCATGCCTTAAAATAGCTTGAATGTCACTCTACACCCTTGCCTCATTTAGTATACGCTGTTGTAATTGAGCCCCGCCTCCACTCACTCACTCCCTCAGAGATCCACTAGTTGACGAGCACACGTTGATCTGATTACTTGCAAGCTAGTTTGTGACATCAGAAACACCAGCGATTTGAAACCGTGTTTTTGAGACTGTCTTTGTAAAAGAGAAAATACTCATCAATGGTGTTGACTTATGAATAACACATGGTTTGTCTTAAAGCATATTAAAAACACCACATAGACATATAAACAACATTAAAAGCTTGATTTTTACCACAGGGGGACTTTAAAAGAACATCTAGTGTGAAGAACATCTAAAGATCCCTTTTCCACTATCAAGACATTTTTCTGGAATGAAAAGGTTCCGGGGATGTTAACGGTTCTTCCAAAAATGGCAATAAAGAACCTTTCTTGTTAGGAGTTTATGATATAATGAGATATGGCAGCACCCCTCTTTCACCGGAGTGCCTTTGGAGGTTTAAAAATACATACACCTGCTCTTAATAAAATAGCACTCAAGCACATACCTCATCTTTCTGTGCATTATAAAGAAATCCTGTAATATTGTCCACTGGAGATTGTTCTGTAATGGCAAATCCACATAAATTGAATTCCCTGTGCGTGTCAAATCATTTATGGTTAGGTTGGTTGTTTGACTATTTGATATTTTAACAATAAGTCTTACTGCATTTTCTCATGCATTGCGTTAGTCAGATTTGTATATTTCCCTTGATGTAAGTTTGTGGTGAGCCGAAATCTCCCCTCAAAATTCACTTTTATAGTGGCATTTGTTGATTTTTAATGTACTCTGTCAGATTTTATTATTGTCCAGTTATTCGTTCACAGCAAGTTTTGGCTGATTTTTTTACACTGTTTACTTTTGCTTTTTCATCACTTGTATCATTATAATAATTTTTCATCAGTTTGTGATCACATCCAGGACAGGCCATTTATTTCAGCATTGATAAATAACTATTTATGCATTTGCTCTGAAATGCCTAAATTTTTTTTAAAATTAATTTCAAGTAATGGCTAGTAGATTAGAAATGCTGTAAGGGATGTTTTCACATTGATTTATACTAACACAAGGAAGAATGATTTTTCATTAGTTTCAGTAAAATACTAGTCATGAATGGCAATTGATTGCAGCAGTGCCTGCCTTGGTTCCTTGCTTTTCCATTTATTTCGTCCATGGATTTAAAAAAAAAAGTCTTCGTTAAAGCATTATAAAATTGTGAACTAAGCTAACCATCTGTGAGGAGAATCATAACTTTACAAACTTTGGTTTGAAGCAAAAAATATAAAGAAATCAGAAAAACGGTATAAGACTGTGTACTTAACTACTTTAGTGATAGAGAGAACTACAATCCCATGCATGAAGCATTGTGAATAACAAATAAACGATGGAGAAATATAAAACTTTTCATTTAATTGATAATATTTATAAAATAATCTATTTGAAGTTTGTTTGATTGTTTTGACTCTGATTGGGGGAATTTTCTGTATACAGCATCATGGGCAATGTAGTTTTTCACCACGAATTTGGTTTTTAAACACTATTATTTTAAAAGTAAGTTGAAATAATGTGGGCTGACAGCTTAAACAAAAGTAAATATAACATCCTCGTAGCTCACAGTAAGGCTGTCTTCATAGGCTTACAAGTTATTGTTAAAAATCTATTTCCTTATGGAGAAAATGAATGGAGATTTCCCATCCAGAACCCGACTGTTGCGCTCTGTATGTACAGTATATTCAAGTCAAATCAAGTCAAGTGAGTTGTCGTTCCGCTATTTCTACAGACATAAAGGACCGAAATGTCGTGCCTCACAGGACCATGCATGGTGTTACCAATAAGTACACAGCCTATATGGAAAAGGTATAACTAAATATACATATACTCTGATTTCCAGGCATAGAAACACCTAGAGCAGACTGTGCAAAAGAGACATTCAGGGCAAACAGTACGAATGGACACACTTTTTTGCTGAAATGATTCGGTGGGAAGGAGAAAGAAGCAAAAATGTTATTTAGCTTCTGTCAGTTTTGCCAGAGTTTCGCTTCCTTTTGCGTCCATGCTGGAGAGTGTATATTTAGACCCTCTGAATGGATTCAGTCACTATTACATACGTTTGTGGAGAATACATGCCATGCCATGTATACAGCCTGTTACAGTTATGTACTGTACACTACAGTTTAATGTTAAAGGGATAGTTTAAAACTAACCTGAAAACTGTCTTTATTTACTCACCCTCATGTTGTAACAAACCTGTATGAGTTTCTTTCTTCTGTTGAACACAAAAGAAGATATTTTAAGAAATGTTGGTAACCAGACAGTTAACCATCAAAATTGACAGCACTAATAGGAAACAACAGTAGGTTAATGCCAAACTAAAAGTGATCTTGATCACAGTGATCATATTCTTTTTAGATGTTTGTTTTTCAAAAACAGTGATGGTGCATTATTAACAATAACAAGAATTGTTATTCTCTCGTCATATTTTCATCAACATACTGAGCTATCCGGTACTGGAAAAGGAAAAAAATAACAAAAATGTCCATCCCTAGTCACTTGGTGAATTCTGTCACAGTGTTTGTTTGTTTCATATGCATTTAATCGAATTTATAATTAATCAAAAGAAGGAAAACTGTTTAACCCCATAAAGCTGGACATATATGAAATAATAGTGAATAACTGTTAAAATAATAATTTTATTCCGCCACAGAATAAAAAATAAAAAAGCTAATTGCGACTTTTTATCTCACAATTCTGACTTTATTTCTCGCAATTGAGTTATAAAGTCAGGATTACGAGAGAAATAATCGCAATTACCTTTTTTATTTTTTATTTAGTGGCAGAAACAAGCTTCCATAGTTTGATGAACTTTTAGACAAAAACGTTTGCACAAAGTAGAGCCATGTGTTTTATGTTGAGTCTTTGACACATCACGCTTTTATGACTCATATAGTATGACATGAATATGGAGCTCAAACTTGGAGGAGAAAAACATACATTTTATTCAAAGGCTTCAAAGGCATTTTATTCAAATTGAACAAAAATATGCAATTTGGTGCGGATGCTGATATTTATATGACCAAAAAGTAAGATGGAATTCTGATAGCTTGTAATGTAAATCAATGAGATCTTTATAACAGTATAACAGACTTACATTAAAGGTTAAAATAATGGTCGAAACATAAAATTAATAACTGGCTGATCAAATCTGACAGACAGAATAATCCACTTTTCAGAGATCAACCTTGATGGATGAAACCTTCTTTTGAGGCCAGTGGGAAGGAATGGAAATGTATGATGAATGCCAAGCAGTTTGATATTATTTGTACAATATGTGTGATTTCCGCATCTTTGTCCTTGATTGCTCTGGTTTGTTTCTTCTGTGGCGACCGCGATATGTGTCATCACAGCAGTCACGAGTCGTTTATGGAGATAATGAGTACGCAGGGGTCTCTACCGAACGCTGGGGTTTGCTCCTCCTCCACGTGGAGCACAGCCAGGCCTCCCTTAGGTAGCAGGACTGATTCATACATATTTTATGTGTGAATATAGTCATTATCATCACTGGCTGACTGTCTGTCGCCACATTTGCTATCTAGTTATATGACACCAATTTAAAGGTGCTCGTCATCTTTTGATGGTGAAATTACAGTGCTTGTCCATGTGATGGTGCAATTACAGTATCGACTGTGTTTGTACACATTGCATTAACAAAATTAAGGGTGGATATGTAAAGTGTTTGAGTGTGTGCATCATGTCTGAATGTATTGAACGCCGCTGTGTGTTGGAGCGCAGAGGTAACAGTCATTTTCAGGTTAATCAGACCCGACATCATCTCTGATGGACAGATGAGCTTCAAATCACTTCATGAGTCACTCAAGCTTTAAGGAACAAACCCTTTGGAGTAGCTTTGCACACACCAGAGTCTAGTTAAAAGCCTCATTAGAGTTGATGTGGTTTCAGTTTAGGATTGCGGGAATCTTCTATGAAGACCAAGATGTTCGAAACCCATTTTACTTCTGTAATATGATGCATTTACTGCGTTTTTTCGTGTAAATTCATGTTCCATTTGATGTCTGCACAGCTTTGAGTTAAAGCCCTTTGAACATCCGCTGCTTTGTCAGGGCCGTCCTTTAATAATAATAAACTTTATTTTATAAAGCGCCTTTAAAAAGCATCTCAAAGTGCTTCACAAGAATAGAAACATGATAAAACATAATTAAACAAGAAATGCATTACAGACAAAAAACCTGATAAAATACAAAAATAAAAACCATTATGAAATGTTCGATTAATAATAATAATATTTATAAAGATTAAAAAATCATATTTTTGGGCTCAATAGAATTCTCATTTTGGAATTAGTGTTTTTATAGTTAAATGAAATATTAAAAATATTTTTTGTTAATTGAATTTAAGCTGAAATACAATACAATTTTTCATTTTATTGAACTCAAAAGAAAATTAGAAATAATTTTTAAATAAATATGTTAAGCTGAGGTAACTAAAAACTGAAATAAATATAAATGCAGATGAATAAAAACTAACAGAAATGAAAAAAGCCCATAACAAAATGACTAAAACTTGTTATTTACCTGAAAAATGTAAATAAAAGGTCATTGAAAATATAACTAATAACTAATGGTATATAATTAATACTAAAATAGCACTGTTTGGAATGTACTGATGAATTTATGCATATTATTTGTTTTAATTATGGACAAGAAACAAAATTACTAAAAAGTATTTTTATTTATTTAAGTTGATTATGGATGTTTAAGCAGCAACACTTTACAATAAGGTCTCATTAATTAATATTAGTACGTTTACAATCCTTAATTAACAAGTAGCAGTAAATTTGTTACAGAATTTATCAGTTAATAAAAATTCAGCTGTTCATTAGTTCATGTCAGCTCAGGTCCATTAACGTCTCGGTTACATATGGTAACCCTCGTTCCCTGAGGGAGGGAACGGAGACGTAGGTCATGACTGACCAATAGGAATCTCGCTAGAGAGGCCAATCTACTTCGAGTGAAACTAAAACAGGCCAATGCACATTGGCGTGCAATCATTTGCATCAGCTGCGCAACCTCGTTAGCGCGGGTATTTAACAAGCAGCTGAGCGATTGCACAGTTAGCTTTTTGCTGAGGAGCCAAGCCTGAGAAGCTGGCCGCCCCGGCGGGCGGCAGCAGATGTGGCGACGGGACCTACGTCTCCGTTCCCTCCCTCAGGGAACGAGGGTTACCATATGTAACCGAGACGTTCCCTATCGGTCAGTCACTACGACGTAGGTCATGACTGACCAATAGGAATCCCTACCAAAGCGCCACAGCTGCTGCACACCATCCAGCGCCCCCGTGCAAGCCTCTACACCTTCTTGCCTGGAAGGACGATAGGAGGAGGCCTACACAGAGAGTTTGACACTGTTGTTTCGTGATAACCCACACAGTGACATATTGGATAACACTGGGAAAGCGTGCCTTTCCTGTTTAGGAAGGAACGCTGCGGAAGCCACTTCTTCAAAGAGTTACGTGGAAATACATATGGACTAACCCGAAGGCTGTACTGCATATGAAATAATGGGTGACTTAGCCCAAGGGAAAGACACGGGCTTCCGATAGGAGCATCCGTGGAATATATACACATATGGGATCCCCGTAGGGTCACACATATGGAACCCAGCCCAGATCCGGTTCTCAAGGATTCAACGGATAAGGGCCTGGCGCCAGACGCTCCGCCAAGTCCGGGCCGAGGGGTTTTGGAGGACTCGACAGGTTTTTCACTCTGGAGCAATAGGGATGCACAGTAGGGTGCAGCAAGCCGACAGAGCCGGACCTCTCAGTGCTTCTACCCGTTTAGGGTGAGAACACGGGAGGAGACCGGCTCTACACGTAGGCTATAGTATCTAGCGAACGTGTTAGGTGTCGCCCAGCCCGCAGCTCTACAGATATCTGTTAGCGAGGAGCCACGTGCCAGCGCCCAGGAGGATGCAACGCCTCTCGTAGAGTGTGCATGCAACCTAAGCGGGCAGGGCACGCCCTGTGCTTGGTAAGCCAAGGCGATGGCATCCACTATCCAGTGGGCCAACCTCTGCTTGGAGACAGCCTTTCCCTTCTGCTGGCCTCCGTAACAGACAAAGAGCTGATCTGAGGTCCTGATGCTTTGAGTTCTGTCCACGTACATACGCAGAGCGCGAACGGGACAGAGCAAAGCCAGGGCTGGGTCTGCCTCCTCCAAGGGCAGCGCTTGCAGGTTCACTACCTGGTCTTTGAGGGAGTGGTAGGAACCTTGGGCACATAGCCAGGCCGGGGTCTTAGTACCACGTGGCCGTCACCCGGCCCGAACTCTAGGCACGATTCGTCGACCGAAAATGCATGCAGGTCTCCTACCCTCTTGACAGTGGCCAATGCAACCAGTAGCAAAGTCTTCATGGAAAGAAGCTTTAAGTCTACTGATTGCAGAGGCTCAAAGGGAACATCCTGAAGTGCTCGAAGCACCAGGGAAAGATCCCAAGAGGGTATGGAGGGGGGTCGAGGAGGATTTAATCGTCTCGCCCCCCTAAGAAACCTGACGACCAGGTCGTGCTTTCCAACTGTTTTGCCATCTATGTGGTCATGATAAGCAGAAATAGCGGCAGCATGTACTTTGAGGGTGGAAGGGGACAGTCTACGCTCCAACACCTGCTGCAAGAAGGAAAGCACAGACCCTATCGAACATCTTCGGGGGTCTTCTCGGCGAGAAGAACACCACTCGACGAACAGGTTCCACTTCAGGGCGTAAACACGTCTCGTGGACGGCGCCCATGCTGAAGTGATGGTGTTAAGTACCTCTGGGGGTAAGTCACCTAGAACCTCCGCGTCCCGAGGGACCAGACATGGAGTTTCCAGAGGTCTGGGCGCGGGTGCCATAGGGTGCCCCGTCTCTGAGTCAGGAGGTCCTTCCTCAGAGGAATGGGCCAGGGAGGGACTGTCGCGAGGAGCATGAGCTCCGGGAACCAAGTCCGGGTGGGCCAATAGGGAGCCACCATAAGGACCTGCTCCTCGTCCTCCCTGACTTTGCACAGTGTCTGTGCAAGTAGGCTCACTGGGGGAAACGCATATTTGCGGAGGCCCCGGGGCCAGCTGTGTGCCAGTGCGTCCGTGCCGAGTGTTCCCTCGGTCAGGGAGTAAAACAGCTGGCAATGGGAGGTCTCTGAGGAGGCAAACAGGTCTACCTGAGCCTCTCC
This sequence comes from Meda fulgida, assembly GCA_030578275.1. Lineage (NCBI taxonomy): Eukaryota > Metazoa > Chordata > Actinopteri > Cypriniformes > Leuciscidae > Meda > Meda fulgida. The sequence goes on from CM060627.1 coordinate 29,462,422, forward strand.
GAACTCTCTCCAGATCAGCTGAACCACCTGGGGGTGGAGTCGCCATTCTCCCGGAAGCACAGCTCGTGATAGCTCGTCGGCCACACGGTTGAGCACGCCGGGGACATACATGGCTCGAAGCGACCTCAGATGGCGGGCGAGTTGCGACATGCGACGGGAGCGTAGACCACCTTGTCGGTTGATGTACGCAACGGTCGCAGTGTTGTCCGTGCGGACCAGTACGTCCCTGCCCCGTAGCGGCCTTTTCAAGCAGCTCAGAGCGAGATGTACTGCTAGCAACTCGAGGCAATTGATGTGCCAATGCAGTTGGGGAGCCGTCCACACCCCTGACACTGCATGCCCGTTGTACGTGGCACCCCAGCCGGTGGCAGAGGCATCTGTGAATACCACAGCATGCCTGGAGACCTGTTCCAAGGGGACTCCTGCCCGAAGGAACGAAAGGTCTGACCACGGGCTGAAGGTCTGACGGCAGGCCGGTGTGATTGCCACCCGGTGTTATTTAGTGCCGTGATGCCACGCCCATCTCGGGACTCGGCCGTGAAGCCAGTGCTGAAGCGGTCTCATATGAAGCAAGCCGAGCGGGGTTACCGCTGCTGCCGCTGCCATATGCCCCAGGAGCCTCTGAAAAAAATTTTAGTGGGACCGCCGTCCTGCCTTTGAACGTGTTCAAGCAGTTCAGCACCGACTGAGCACGCTGCTCTGTGAGGCGCGCTGTCTGAGCGACCGAATCCAACTCCATACCGAGAAAAGAGATCCTCTGCACAGGGGAGAGTTTGCTCTTTTCCCAGTTGACCTGAAGACCCAACTGGCTGAGGTGCCTGAGCACGAGGTCCCTGTGTTCGCATAGCTGATCTCGAGAGTGTGCTAGTATGAGCCAGTCGTCGAGATAGTTGAGGATGCGAACGCCCTGTTCTCTCATGGGAACAAGGGCCCCCTCCGTGACTTTCGTGAAGACACGGGGGGACAGGGACAGCCGAAGGGTAGGACTTTGTACTGATATGCTCGACCCTCGAACGCAAAGCGCAGGAACGGCCTGTGTCGAGGAAGAATCGAGACATGAAAGTACGCGTCTTTCAGGTCGATCGCTGCAAACCAATCTTGGGGACGGATGCATTCGAAAATGCGTTTCTGCGTGAGCATTTTGAACGGTAGCTTGTGGAGGCTCCGATTCAAAACTCGCAGATCCAAGATCGGTCGTAACCCACCACCTTTCTTGGGTACAATGAAGTAGGGACAGTAGTGCCCTGACCTCATATCGGCTGGAGGGACCGGCTCTATCGCGCCAGTAGGACTGCGATCTCCGCACACAAGACATGGGCATCGGCTGCTCTCACTGTAGTGGAGTGGATGGCCCGAAACTTGGGGGGACGCCGGGCGAACTGAATCGCATAGCCGAGCCTGATGGTCCGAATGACCAAAGGGACCGCAGGCGTACCCGGAGTGGGGCAGCGAGGTGGAACACAGGGACGCGGCTCGGGGGGCTCTCTCTGGGAGGCGGTCCGTAGCGGGGTCTGTGTGCGCTGTGCAGCACTTACCTGGTTCCACAGGGCAGGAGGTGCAGGAGGCGGCTCGGTGGCGTTCTCGACTGCACACTGCTGCTCACTGGCGATAGAGGAGGCAGATGAGAGTGGTGAGGATTCTGTCCCCCCACTGCTCTCCGGGTCCCCTTCGGACCCAGAGATGGTAGAAACCGCTCTTTTATTGAAAATTTGGGTACCGCTGGTTTTAAGGCCAGCGGCGGAACCAAAGGAAACAAAATATTCCCCACCCGGCCCTCCTCCGGGGGAAGGAGCGATGCCGTCATCGTCTCCTGAAGAGCAGTTCCCTCCATCTCCGGGTCGCCCGTCCTAGGGCCGCTTACTCTTGGCTTTGCCGCCCTTCTTGGCGGGGGCCTGGACGGGCGGGGCGCCCTGCCTGTGACTGGCTCGACGGCGCCGCTTAGGTGGAGGCTGCTGCTGCGGCGCGGGAGCAGGGGCAGACGCAGGAGGACGCCCTCGGCGACGAGCAGACTGAGGAGCCGCAGGCGGTGGAGTGGAGGCAGCAGCTGACCGCCGCGGCAGGATGTGACTGATCGCCTCAGTCTGCTTCTGTACAGCCGAGAACTGCTGGGCAAAGTTCTCGACCGCGTCGCCGAAGAGGCCGGTCTGGGACACGGGGGAATTAAGGAACCTGAGCTTGTCGGTTTCCCTCATGTCGGCCAGACACAGCCAGAGATGGCGTTCCTGGACCACCAAAGTGGACATCGCACGACCCACAGACCGCGCGGTAACCTTCGTCGCACGAAGCGCGAGGTCCGTCGCGATACGAAGTTCTTGGAGAACTTGTGGGTCGTGACCACCCTCGTGCAGGTCCTTCAGTGCCTTAGCCTGATGAACCTGCAACAACGCCATAGCGTGTATGGCAGAGGCAGCTTCCCCGCAGGCCTTGTAAGCCTCGTCGGTTAAGTCCGACGAGTACCTACAGGCGCGTGAAGGAAGACACGGTTCTCCACGCCAAGTGGAGTTAGGGCACAGTTGCATAGCAACGGCCCGTTCCACTGGCGGGACACGCGTGTATCCCTTAGCTGCCCCGCCATCAAGGGTGGTGAGGGAGGAGGAGCCACCGGGACGGTTTCTGGCAGTGAAAGGTGCCGTCCACGTCCCCGTGAGCTCCTCATGCACCTCCGGGAAGAAAGGCACTGGAGTGGGTTGCTGAGAACCAGCGCGCGCCACCCCGAGATACCAATCATCCAGCCTCGAGGGCTCGGGACACGGTGGAGGGTTCCACACGAGCCCGATCCTGTTGGCGGCCCGGGAAAGCATGGCCATCATCTCCGGGTCCGACTCGGGCACCGCTGGCACACCCGAAGGAGGCAGCGGCTCCGAGCCGTCGTCCGCGGAGCGGTCTGACCCACCCTCCGATGCAGCGATCGACATCTGGTCGTCGCGGGGAGCGCCGAACGAAACGACCGGTACACATCTCGAGGATGGTCCGGCGCGTTCCGTTGGCAGCTGAACTGGCTGCGGAGCATGAGAGGAGTGGGGGTTCCTAGGGGGTTGGTTCCCCGAAGGAAGCGCGCTCACTGTAATCCTCAGGTCACCCATGTCACTGCCGGAAGCAACCCGCGAAGGGGGGTTGAACCGAGGTGCAGGCACGGGGACTCCGCCCCTTTGCAGGAACGAGAGTCTCGACCTCAGCTCCGAGATGGTCATCTTCCCACAATGGGTACATGACTCATCCACGAACGCCGCCTGTGCGTGTTCGAGGCCCAGACACACAAGGCAGCGATCGTGACCATCCCGCGATCCCAGGTAACGACCGCATCCAGAAACACACAGATAGAACGTCATCTTGAAAAAGACGCGAACTATCTGTGTTTGCTCTTTTAGGGACTACTCTCACTGGTGCTGAAGCACGCAGGGGAGCAGCCTCAGCGATCACAGGGGAATGTGCACCCGACTGTGCGCTGGGAGATCTTACCAGCCGTTAAAACAGCTTTTTTGTTTGCTCTTTAAAGAGGAGGCTGCTCACGCTGCCGTGCTGTCGCGCCCAGCACCAGAAAAAAAAAGAGAGAAGTTCAAAAAAGAAAAGCCTGTAGAAGTTTTCCACTGCAGTAGAGGCATCGAAGTGTTTGGCTCCGAAGCAAAAAGCTAACTGTGCAATCGCTCAGCTGCTTGTTAAATACCCGCGCTAACGAGGTTGCGCAGCTGATGCAAATGATTGCACGCCAATGTGCATTGGCCTGTTTTAGTTTCACTCGAAGTAGATTGGCCTCTCTAGCGAGATTCCTATTGGTCAGTCATGACCTACGTCGTAGTGACTGACCGATAGGGAACTACAGATACAACTAGTCATTCTAGTAATGCATTTTTTTATTGTTAGTTAATGTTAATTAATATTTGTTAACCAATGTGAATAAATGGAACCTTATTGTAAAGTGTTACAGTTTTATCTTTTTTTAGCTTCACAGTTAACATAACAGCTTAACATTTCTTTCTTTCTTTCTTTCTTTTTTTCTTTCTTTCTTTCTTTCTTTCTTTATAATTAAAACATATAGTATGCATAAACTCATCAGTACAGTTTGAGTTAAATTTAATTTTGTCTAAATTAAAAAAAAACAAGTTCATTAAACTCAAAACAAGGAAACAATCCAGAATACTTCAAATGTGTCAGTTTTGTGAACTCAAAAGAAAAAGAAAGTTCTAAATACTCATAAAATTTCAGTTGATTGAACTTATTTGTTTAATTTGAGTTTGCTCTACTCAAACCAATTAATTATTTTGTTTGTTATGGTTTGCAGTGCTCAATGTTGTGCTTATGAATATATATATACACATCTAGGGATCTTTTACATATTTCTTTCGGGTCAGAAATATCTCTGTTGTGATTATTTTCCGGCACAATTTTGTCAGTCAATCCCTGTGCCGAAACACAAGCGTGAGACTTGCCTGAGATAGATTGAAAATTCACTGAATATTCAGAGGGGATTGGAATATGAAGATACAGAATCTAGCAGAGCCTGTTGTTTTGCTTCTCTTCCTGTAAAAAATGGTCTTTATTTCCCTGGAGTGTGGAAGAAGTGAATAAAGGAAGTGACAGTACAGGACGTGTGATATTGCATCAGCTGGAGAGAGAGATTGAGGCCGAGAGAGAGAGGTCATGTTGAGGTAATTGTGTTTTTTTTATGAAGCTGCTTGTCTGGTTGACGGTTCATTTTACCTCGAGGTATTGCTATTGTTCTTGTGCTTGAAAGTGTGGAGTCTAATTTGAAGTGGTGCAGTATAATAGAAATGTGGTTTGCGGCTTATGTTTTACAGTGCAACACTTACCACCAGGCACTATAAGTTCTAGAGGAAAGAGCCCTATTGTTTCTCGTGGATGCGGGTCCTCATTGTCCTGGACTGATGTTTAAACTCAGGATAACCTCTGGGAAGAGGGACACTGACTCTACACTAATTGGCTCAGTGATGGAGACGGGTTTATGAGAGGCCATAAGAAGCTTGCCACCTTTGAACTTTAACTTCTGACCTTCAATGCTTTAATTTGTGATATAATAACTAGTAATATGATTTCATGCATCTGGTGCTATAAACTTCAGGGGGGTAGAAATAACTGAGACCCCATTGAAGATTTTATGTGTTTTTCTTTTTTAAACCAGAAAATAAGCAAAATTTGGGGATTTTGAAAAATGTAAAAAAGAAAGAAAGAAAAAAAAACAGTTACAATGAGATTTAATTTGTTCATATTAGATAATGAGTTAGGCTGACATGAACTAACAAAGTTCATGCAGCCACATTTGCAGCCACATTTGTTAATGTTAGTTAATAAAAATACAACTTGTTTGTTCATGTTAGCGCACAGTTCATTGTTAACAGATTCAACTTTTGATTTTTGACATGTATTATTAAATTTTCATATTAACATTTACTAAGATTAATAAATGTTGTACATGTGTTGGTCCTTGTTTGTTCATTCTAACTGATGTAGTTAAATAATGCTAACAAATAAAGCCTTGCTGTAAAATAAAGTTACTGTACACTGAAAAAATTCAAAAAAGAATTATACTGAATAATTTGTAATTAAAGTATTTAATAAAATAAAACTAAGGCAAGGCGATACATGTGAAAAGGGTAGATCTCACCTTACTACATCATATTGTTTTGTATTACAAGTTTTCTGCCTGTTTAAATAAATGACACATAATTCAGTTTACATTAATTTGCATACATTTCCGAAACATTTGATAAAACCAGGTTTAAAAATTGTGTTTCAATCTGTTCACTGAAAAATACTGTCAACCCAAACAAATCACCATGTTTTAGAAATGAAATGTTGTATTAAATTATTCAAATGTATTTACAAACCCTTCAGAATAGGTGTATGTAAGTTCAGAAATATGTATTGTGTTTGACATATACAGATTCAAATAGATAAAGTGTAATAAAATAAACACTTAAATGTGTATTTCATGCTTTTTTTCTACTAGATTGAGAAAGACATGTTATGGAAGCAAAATAGCCCAAAAATCTTTTGCCTGTTGTGTCTCGTGTAATTAAATAAAAATGTAAAACAGTTTTGAACCCAACTGTATGCATTTTCTGTCGATTAGCGAGAATCCCCAACAGCGCAGTAGTGCTACTGCTACTGTAGTGCTACTTCAGTATCTGCCCGTATCACTCACTCCAGATAATAACCCGGCTTTAGCATATCTGTCTGCCTGCGGGGTATCATATCTCTCACAGCGCGAGGCCAGCGGGAGGCTCTCAGAGGAACCTGTCCACGGGTTACCAGCTACTACAGTTAGCATGTAGCATGATGCAAATTCAAAGTCAACATGGCTTGCTTTTTACTGAGAGATTTTAGCATGTATAGGCCCAATTATGAGTCCAATGATTATTTATATGTCTTGTTTAGAAAGTGTATTAGTATGTTTGAGTAAAAGCCCATTCACACTGAATCTGATGCAACCTAACACCAAGTATTCACAATTTTTGGCACCAAAACTATTCAAACTTAAAGTTTGTTCCAGAGTTTTCCTCATTCCCTGAAGAACATTTGAGTATTTGAGTGAATTGTTCAGAATTCAGGAACTTGAATTTTTTAAAGTTTGACTTAAGTTAGTCCTTAAAGACTCTATGCAATGGTTTGAGTTCACTTAAGTGTACTTTGGTTAACCTAAAAAGTAAACTATAACTAAGTATATAGCTAATAATTTAACAGTTCACTTAATGTATTTCACAGTACAGTTGCAATAGAAACGTATAGTTGTAAACTAGTTGCTCAATGCCATCTGGTGTAAACAAAGCCTAAAAAGTGGACCAATTTAGTTCCAAGAAGTATTGAAATAGTACACTTACAAGTAGCATATACTACTACTACACTGATTCTAGTATACTTCTTAAATTACACTTCATATTAATTCAAAGTACTAGCTTTAATGCAGCTGAAGACAAACATACAGGATACTAATTTTATTGGACAAAACGTTTTTGTGGTACAGAATGTTTTTATTGCATTTTATTGAAAGAGAAAGACTGTAAATATCACTGCCAAAAGTTTATTTTCTTCTGGTACATTTGTGGGCACACTAAAAGTCACAAAATATACATTTAATGAGGTCTGTAAGTCATAACTATTTGTGAAAAATTCAGACAGCAACTATTGACTGCTGTCCGTTTAAAAATGCTAGACGTGTCTCCCTACCACACATATCAGGCCGATCTTCATTCCCTCTCACTGAGCGTTTTTATGAACATGTTGAGCTTGGCGGTAAAACTTTCGTAGCCTCGGGCTAGTGTCACATAAGCCTCATCCACAAAGACAAAAGCATTTTAATGGGAAAGTCCCATTGGAGGCCATAAACAAAGAAGCGCAGTAAAGTCTGTCTTGGATGACTGAGTAGACATTAATAGTGGCCTTTTTAATGTGAAGGGTTTGAGTCGAGTTTGAAGAATTCTTTTGTGCGGTTGTGGCAATCTGTCATCGTCCTTGCTCTATTTTTTTTTTTTTTCTGGTCAGTGCGCTGGCATTTGGAGTGGGTGTCGGAGTTGACAGCCTAAACATTGAGAGAAAAGTGGGATGGATAGGGTGCTCAGACAGAGAGGGGGAGGGAAGGAGTAGAGGAAGAGATGAATGGCATTTCAGATGACTAGAAAGAATGAAGGGCTTTGATACGGATGAGGAATTATAAAGGAGTCATTTGAAACAGACACTATGATGTCAGACATTCATAACTAGATGACAAATGATAATTTCTCCACAAGAGTTATCATCAAGAACTATGTATAGTCATTCAAACTGTGTATCTCAGAGTTTTTGGAAGGTGAATGCAGTAGAAATTGATCTTTCGTTATTATTTCAGGCAAAGTATTGACTCGGTCTTCATTCAGGTTTCAGTTGTTTACTGAAAAGTCAAAAGAAACAAAACTAACTGTATTGCTCCATCTTTCTTTCATTCTTAAAGGAACCGCCAATTCTGAAGGTGCTTGAAGGGATTCTTCACCCAACAATTACAACATTTTGTCATCATTTATTCAACCTCAAGTTGTTTCAAACTTGATTGAGTTTCTTTCTTCTGTTGAACACAAAATAAGATATTTTAAAGAATGTTCCAAAGGCAGTCCAATAGTAAACCAGAGCAAACCATTACAGAATAAACTCAATGAATGTACGTAAATAACATTAACCTAAACAAATTTCATTAATCACTACTCAAACATTTGCAACTTTAGTGTTAAAATTTAATTATTCAAATTATGGCTCTTACAGTGAAAGTCCAAGAGTATAACTGACTATTGTAAGAAATGAAAACATTATTCTGCTCGCAATTCTGATGAATTTCCTTTTGTTTTCATTGTTTTTTCTTCATTGTTTTTATTTTGTCTTCGATTTTATGATTCATGCGCATTATTTTTAATGACATTTGGTGTCAAATTGACACCATACAAGAGCTTCTTGACCCATTGGATCATGTAGGACAGTGTGCTTTGTTAAGGCAAAATTGTTTTTCCAAGTTGTAAATAAAATATTATGTATTATGTCTTACAAGAAAATACTAGTTCATTCTTTCTACAAAATGTTTTCGTTTAATTCAATGAGTAACTTACTGTTCCTCTGTAATTAGTAGTAGTTGAAATTTAATTATACCAACTTTTTTTCAGTGTACTGTTAAATAGAGTAAATATTTGAACTAATAAATATCACCACACTATTCCCGATTAGTTAATCACAATACATTCTGAATTCATTCATTTCTGATATGTTATTTTTAAATATGTAAATGAGGCATTATCTAATTAAATATTCACCCATTTGCATCCATTTACAGAACAGAAATATGAACATTACATAAAGCCAGGTTCAACGTTTTGCTGACATATTAAAGGTTTTTACAGAGGAGATTTAAGTATATAAATCAGAATCCATAAATCAGAAAATACTGCCAACAGCCAGAATAAAATACATTTTTCACCATGTTTTTAGGAATGAAATGTTATATAAATCAGGCGAATGATAAATGAACAAACCCCTCTGTCAAAAAAAAAAATTTGTGCTGCTGAAGTGAAGATCTTTGACTTCTTTAAAGGTATTGTAATAGACACTGTAATAGATAGTCAGTTTAGACGCCATATTGGATTTAACGCAGATGAAAACGAGGGATAGACTTACAGTCTTTACAGTGGCAAGCACTGTATAAAGGTCCTAAACTATTTTTTTTATGAGTTTTTGTCTACTGAAAGTTTTTTGTTTGTTTTTTCAGAAAGATGTTATCAACTGAACAATCGATATGTTGTTAAACAACAGTGCAATCCATTGAACGCTCTGCACTTCTATCCCTCACAGCCTCATTTCATTCCTGTCAAAAAATATGGCGCTATCCTGATGAAGGTCTATTGAAATCTACAGATGCAAATATATAAAATGTAATGTCGTGTAACACTGAAATACGTCTTTCCATTAGTCTGATAGAAGACAGGTTATGGAAGGTATTATCTCAAAAGTGCAATATTTCCTAAATAATCTATATTTTGGCGTGTAGTTTCCACTCTCTGCACGACACAGATTCCCCCTCACACCTCAGACTGGATCTGCTTCTGCAGACTGAGCGCTTTAATGTGTCTTTCTAACCTTAATATCTAGGTGAGTCATGTCTTTTCTTGCCTCTTTATTGGATCATATAGCAGGCGCACACAGAATCTTCCCGCAGATATCAACAGAAATGTGACGCACCTCATTTTACACATCGCGCGCCCATTGAGTTTATCTGTGAAATACTTTGGCTAGTTTGACTGTGCTTTAGCTGCCAGTAATAGTGTAATGTGCTTTCAACATGCTTGAATTCAATTTGGAGACTCTTCCACAAAAACAGCACAAAACAAACCACAACGTCTGTAGATTTGCCTGAGCCAGGGTTCGCTTGCCTCTTTTTGGTGATTGAGTGTGATTGCAATGTGATAGTTACATGTGGTAATTTATTAAAATATCATTGATTACATAAAACTTTCTTTCGGTAGCTACACACTGTCATATGAACAACCAGTAAGATTTTCTCACACAATCGTAAGTGCAGAGTTTGCATCATTGCAAGATGGACATAATAACGTAATAACATTGTAGTGAGTCAAATAACCATTGATTCTGTTGAATCAGTTTCTGCTCCGACTAATTTAGTGTGTTTATTCAGTGATGGATATGTCTGTGTATGATCCATACTGGTAACTCGTGAGTCTCTTTGAACGATTCTTTAAAAGAACCAACTCATAAGAGTAATTTGCTCATGAACTGGACTGCGCTGGTTTGTTTTTGTGTACAGCCAGCATTGAAAACGAATGAAAATGCATGTTTTCTCGCCATTATTTTGCATACTAGTTCTGTCATGTTCAATTTAGACTATATGCACATAGTATGTCAAATTGAATTTCTTTTGCCATTGTGCAGGAGATTGGGCAGCAGCGTTCAGTGTTGGACTCAATATAAGCACTCTTTGAACATCAGCCAGCCAATCAAATTAAGGGACTGGAACTAACCGACTCGATGATGCATTTTAGCCCATAATTTTTCATTTTGTTTTGTTTTAAGCATAATTTATACATAAAACATAACTCCACATAAAATTAATGCAAGATTTATTCTCTGATAACAAGTCTTGGTACAGTATCTAACACATGCTTGTCTCGTCACGTTCAGTTAAATCATGTAATGATCCGTGTTGGGGTAATGCATTTCAAGTAATGCGAGTCATGTAATCCAATTACTTTTTTCAAGTAACTAATAAATGCATTACTTTTAAGTTTAAGTTACTTTGTTTTCCCATGTATTAGGGGTGTAATGATACCCTCATGTCATGATTCGATACATTTCACGATACTGAACTCACAATACGATATTATTGAGATACTCCAAGACATATGACAAAAAATGTTGATTAAAATGCTAAATTTGGTATTACGTTGTGGGTGTAAATGAATAGGCTTGGACTTAATAACCCAATGCACAGGACAATAGTGACACCAAAATATTCATGATTCTGAAGCTGAAAACAATTATTTTAGACGAATATGCTTGCACACTGTCACTGACTATATATAAAAATAATACTTTTTACTGGTAACATAAGGCGTTTGGCATTATCATGACCCACAAATATTCCCAGATTGCATGATTATACATTATATTCAACATTACAGGAGTTTAATGTAGTACTGAGACTAAAACTCACACACAGTGATTTTTATTTTATTATTATGTGAGTATGCAGTTACTCATCTCACAAACCAGCAGGAATTAAACATGTTAAATAACACAAATATACTTTATGTATTTAACCTCACTTTCTTAAGCAGTGTCTTTGCTTCTGACCTTCAATGATCCAATTCATTGTGAAACTGTATGTCATCCTAACAACCTGTCTGGTAAACAGACAAAAATAGTCATTAAGAGAATGATATTTTGCAGAGTAGTGTCCCGATGAATGTCTCTCAAAATCAGTTTTTTCTCCAAATGTATTCTTTTTTTCCTCATTCCACTTGACTGAGATCTGGCAGTCTGCCGAGCCGGTGGAGGGAGTTTGGGCTGAATTGGCAGTGAATGACTCAGTGTGTTATATCACACAACAGATACTGTCTCACCTCACGCCTCCAGCCATCATTTAGTCAACAGTAGCGTCTGATTGTGTCACTGTGCCACTCCCATTATCAAACACACACACACATTCAGCCCAATCTGCTTTATATGGCTGTAGTTCTTCACTGTCATTGTTGGCTTATTATTAGTGATACTGGCAGTCTGCTGTCTGGAACGAGATGTGTTTGTGTGAGTGTAACCCGCGTAACCCAGGCTACTAATAAAATAAAATGAAAGTAAAAAATAAGTAAGAAAGAAACAGAAAGAAATCACCGATTAAATGAGGTGATGGGCTCTTTAAGAGCTAGTAGCAGCAGTGAGCCAAGCCCCGCATATCTGCTACTGGTGAAGCGAGTGAGATGAGGCAGCTACACGGAGCGATCTTCAAAACCCCTCCATGAGCTGATGCCAGAGTAAGAAGCGGATGAGGCTTGTGAAACAGATTGATGCAGATACACGGAACATCAATGTGCCACAAATGAACTTCCTTGTTGAAAATATATTAATTCTTTGCCTTGGCTGGGTTTTTTGTGAGATTCATTCAAGTTCTTCTGTGAGTTCCCCAATTCGTGCTGGGCGCACGAGGTGCAGATTGTATATTCCGAGCCACCCATGGAAGAGTTTTCTCTGTTGAACTGTGTTTTTGAGCCATCAAACTGGTAGGAGAATTATTTCTTTTACTTTTGGACAACTGGGACTCGGACACATTGAGATCTTGTTTTTTCTATTTTTCCTTTTTGATTTCTCAACAAAAGACATTGATTGTGATCCTGAATCATTCTAAAAGAATCAATAGTTCTCTGAACTCATCGACTCGAGTTAACTCAGGTTAACTGAATTTATTTGTCAAATCTTGAGTCTCTGATTCACATTGGACTGACTATTAAGTTTTGAGGAGAAATTGATATGTTTGCAACTGAAAGCGAAAGTTCAGAATTTCATTCTGTGTATTGAATCAAACTGATTGTTCGTTTGATTTTATTCTGATTGACAATCAATACAAAGTCTTGTTTCTGATTCAGTTTTTGGTCTTGTATTAGGAGAAAATACACTTTTACTCAAAAGTTTTACTCAAATTTAGTTTTTGATTGAAATACTTTGTGAAATTCTTATCTGTTCTTTAATTTTGTTGTTTTGTAAGGAATCTGACACAGAGATTTCTTTTATTTTATTTATTTTATTATTCATAAGCATGTGAGAATCTGTTTCCAATAGAGTACTGTTCAAAACTGAGTAAACGTATCTGAAAAAAACAAGAGTGTGAATATTTTCATTTATTGTATTTTAATTGTTTTTCTTTGTGATTCACACATTTTGAGTAAAAGTGTATTTTCTCCTAATACAAGACCAAAAACTGAATCAGAAACAAGACTTAGTATTGATTGTTCGCTCACCTGTTGTGCTGTCTTCCTCTCTCCCGTAGACGCATCTTTCTCCTGATCAATTGGCCCGTATTGAATGTTACGCTAGTATGACACACTAAACACGTGTTACACGCTACACTTTGGCGAGCCAGCCAGGAGAGAGGACGCAGCAGCTGCTGAGGTGAACAATCAATTAAGATAGCAGATACAGTGAACCAGACAAAAATGGATGTTGTGGAACGAGAAAATGTCAATGTGCAAAATGCAGTGATTGTCAGTCGCATAACACTAACTGAACTAGATGAAGCTCCTGAGGCTTATCTGCAGAAGTTTGGCTCTATTCGACAAAACTTACTAATTGATGACCCATGCTTTGAGTTTCTTCATTATGCAGTAATAGAGTTCTCATGCAATTCTGCCATGTCCAACCTCAAGCCTCAGCTACCCGCAACCATCATAAGTCCCACTGATGCGGACAGTGTTTCAACGGTGCCTTTAAATTAAAAGCAGTCTCTGTCGCAGGACGGATGGGGACTGGAAGTAAGAAACAAAGCCCTAAGCAGCGACTAGTGTTTAATGAGCATGTCGGTGCTGGAATTTCTTGGAAGCTACCACATAGATTAATAGGATTGAGATGCACGGCGCAAGTCGGAGTCGAAGGGAAGGAAGTAAACTGCCTGTTAGATACAGGATCTCAGGTCACGACAATCCCTCTGTCTTTCTACAACAGTCACCTGTCTCACCATCCCCTGCAGCCATTGAATCGCCTGTTGGAAGTTGAAGGGGCAAATGGCCAGGCTGTTCCTTACCTGGGATATGTTGAGTTAGCTCTGAAGTTTCCTCAAGAGTTTCTAGGAACAGAAGCTGAAGTTCCAACGTTGGTCCTAGTAGTCCCAGACCTGACACATGTGCCTCAGATCCTCATTGGCACTAACACTCCGGATGTCTTGTATGCTAATTATATGCAAGAAACCACACTCAAAGCCAAGTCATGCTACCATGGATATCGAGCTGTGATAAGAGTCCTAGAGGCAAGACGGCAACGAGCTGGTGCGAGTGTCTTGGGCCAAGTAAAAGTGAAAGGAGAAATGCCTGAAGTAGTAGCGGCTGGAAGCACAGTGGTTCTGAACGGCTGTGTCAACATCATCGGGCCACTGTCAGAGACTTGGGTAACCGTGGAGCCATCAGCATCATCATCTTTGCCTAGCGGACTGTTAGTGGCTAGTTGTTTGCATTCCCTACCTCCGAAGCGCAACATCCAGATGCCAGTAGTGTTGAAGAACGAGACCCAAGTCGATTTAACAATCCCTCCTAGAGCAGTGTTCGCTGAAGTGCACACTGTCCAAAGTGTGATTGAGGGAAGAAACCCTGTGAGTGCTCCTGTGTGCAAAGTTGTGAGACCTGCACAAGCAAAGATTGTCCCTGACTTCGGTGACTCTCCCTTATCAAGTGAATGGAGGGAAAGAATAACTGGACTGATAAGGCCAGATTTGGACTGATAAGGTAAAACACCACATCAATCTCAGCGACAAAACGCCCTTCAAGCACTGATTTACACACTCATTTAGAGACACTAATCAGCAGACATTGATTAGCTCTACGTTTATTTAAAATTAACAGCAAGACAACTAGCAGTGAATGTGCTTTCCATTAAATGAATCACACACAGTAAACAAATCCTTAAAAAAAAAACAGGCCTATAATGCTTCTCTCGAGTAGCCTGTGTGTGTGTGTGTGTGTGTGTGTGTGTGTGTGTGTGTTTGTGTGTGTGTGTGTGTGTGTGTGTGTGTGTGTGTGTGTGTGTGTGTGTGTGTGTGTGTGTGTGCGTGTGTGTGTGCGTGTGTGTGTGTGTGTGTGTGTGTGTGGTGATGTGGTGGTGATGCGTTCATGTAAGGGTGGCGCTGCGAATAAAGCACCTAAAATATGTCACAAAGAACCGGCAAAAGTAATGATAATGAATATGTAAAATATAGCAAGGATATATTTTAATTGTTTATTAATAAACAAGTGTTTTCTGTCAGTGTCGGCTGCAAAGATGAAGTTGACGATGCTGACTCGCGATCTTCGCAGTAGTGAACGCGCCAGAGAGAAATGCACATTTCATACGGATTACATAAGCAGAGAGCAGTTTGCTTTTTCAGCAGAGAGTTTTCTTTCATTTTGAATTGTTCTGTTTAAAAGTAGACATGTCTGTGAGTCAAGGCTACTTTATACGCTGAGTTTCGGATCATTTATGAGACGAGCTCCAGTTCACGCGCCCGCGCCTCCGTTTCGTTATTATCTATCGTCTGCTATATTTACTTCTTATTTATTAAATCCAGGCAATTGGTTGATGAAACATTGATTCAAATTAGGATATAATTAATACAAAACGAAATTCAATTTAAAGAAAGGTTTTGTGCTTTCTGTTTGATGTCTCTGTGAAAGTTTTAAAGCATCTTTTAGTGCCGCTTTCAGAGCGCTCACGTCCATAAAACATTGTTTTTTCCTCATAAATGCAAACACGAAAAATAAAATAAAATGAATATTTTATGTTCTGTGGAGACTACAGTTACTCATAATTTGTATTCTGAATACGTGACGCCGGTACATGTATTCCGTTACTCCCCAACACTGATATTAGTAGCCTATATAAACTTATCTGCAAGATATTTTAATAACACGATTTTTGCGGTTATAGAGTTCTAATGACGGTGTTCAACTATAACCGTCGGTCTCACGGTTATATAATAACCGTCACACCCCTAGTATGGACTGAAACTTTCGCCCACGAAATGCAAGTTCTTCCAGACGTCGGTCAGACATCTAGGTCATATAGTATCTCAGAATGGAGTTGAGACGGATCCGGCCAAGATTGAAGCTCTCAGGATCTGGCCAGGGCCCAGAAATCTCAAAGAACTCAAATGTTTTCTTGGGTTTGCGGGATATTACAGGAGGTTCGTCAAAGACTTCTCTAAGATCACAAGACCTCTTTACGACCTTACAATTGGATATCCCCCTCTGCAAAAAAAACAAAGGCGAGACCCAAAGAAAAGTGCACAGTACCGGGATCCTAATGAGCAGTTTGGAGACCGGTGGACCCATGAATGCCAGTGGGCGTTTGATAGCATCATAGAGAAGCTGACTTCAGCTCCAGTCCTTGGATTTGCTGATCCCAGACTTCCCTACGTGTTGACCACGGATGCAAGCATAACAGGACTTGGGGCTGCCCTTTATCAAGAGCAGGAGGGTCAAATGAGAGTTATTGCCTTCGCGAGCAGGGGTCTAACCAAAAGTGAAACAAAGTATCCCGCGCACAAATTGGAGTTCCTCGCGCTCAATTGGGCGGTCACTTTAAAATTAGGTGATTATCTGTATGGAGGAGAGTTCATTGTAATAACAAACAGCAACCCACTCACCTACATCTTAACATCTGCAAAGCTTGACGCAACCAGTTATAGGTGGCTGTCCAGTCTATCAACCTTTAATTTCAAGATTCAATATCGTGCAGTCAAACAAAACCTAGACGCTGACGGACTCTCCAGACGTCCTCAACGCAGGCCCGTGGATGACCTTGCCTCCCAAAACGAGCATGAAAGAATCAAGCAATTCACTCTTCACCATTTAGCAGAATCAGAGCAGCCAACAATTCTCCCAGCAGCAGTGAAAGCCCTCTGTGAGAGACACCAAGTATATCGGAGCTGTGATGATTCTGACCTGTCATGCTTCCAACCCACTGTGTTTGAGTCACTGTGCATTAATGCTAGTACTCCAGTAACTCCAGTACCCCTGGAGTTCCAGCAGGAGGATGCCCATGGCCTTCCGATTCTTCCCCAAATGTCTGAAGAAGAGTTGAGAGAACGTCAAAGAGCTGATCCAGAACTCAAAGAAGTCATTAAGTACCCTGAATATGGGCAGAAACCTGAAGGAAAACTAGAGCCTGTAGAGGTAGGTTATGGCTGAGAAAGTGGAACAGATTGGAGTTCAAGAATGGAGTGTTATTTAGAAGGAGACAAGATCAAGGAGGTGTGCTGCATCAGCTGGCATAACTTGTGGATCTGCGGGAGATGGTCTTGACCAGCCTGCACAACGACATGGGCCATCTTGGAATTGAGAGGACCCTGGATCTGGTTAGGTCCCGATTTTACTGGCCAAAGTTGGCAATGACTGTGTAGGAGAAGATAAAGGCCTGTGAGCGTTGTGTGAGACGGAAGACCCTTCCCGAGCGTGCCGTGCAAGCCATGCCGTGCGAGCCATGCCGTGCGAGCCATGCCGTGCGAGCCATACCGTGCGAGCCATGCCGTGCGAGCCATGCCATGCCATGCCGTGCCGTGTGAGCGTACATAGCGACCAGCAGACCCCTCGAGCTAGTCTGCATGGACTGCTTGTCGCTGGAGCCTGATCGGAGCAATATTAAGGATATTTTAGTGATCACTGATCACTTCACCAGGTATTCTGTGGCAATACCCACTTGAAACCAGAAGGCTCAAACTGTGGCCAAATGCCTGTGGGAGAACTTCTTCATCCACTACGGGTTTCCTGAGAAACTCCTCAGTGATCAGGGACCCGACTTTGAGTCAAAGTTGATAAAGGAACTATGTGGTATAGCAGGAATCTGTAAAGTGAGGACTACACCTTACCATCCTCGGGGCAACCCTGTTGAGCGCTTTAACAGGACGCTGCTTCAGATGCTAGGGACCCTGGATGAGAAGGGGAAGAACTGCTGGAAGGACTATGTGAAACCAGGGGCGTCGCCAGCCGATTTTGCCGGGGCTTCAGCCCCGAATGTTTTGAGTCAAGCCCCGAATGTAATGATGACTGTCACTGAGCAAATATGAAACTGGACACACAATAGCCTATGTAAACGCCCGAAATCATAAGTTGCTTTATTTCATTGCGCTTTGGCTTTGCATGCATACAGCCTGTAAAAAATAGATCTTAAAAATAATCTAGCCTATAGAATACATTTCTTTGCTGTCGGTAGCCTATGGGCTACTCCGTTTCTTCCTCTCTGTTAAATATGCAGCAGCAGCAGGTAGGGGAGGAGCTAGCACAGTCAACCGCAGGAGCGCGAGTTAACAACTGAGACAGTCAGCGAGCGGGAAAGAAAAAAATAAAGAAAAATGAAGCAAACGAGACTTTGGGGATTTTTCGGAAAGAAGTCAGTGGGTAAGAATTCAGTATTTTTTATCCTTAAAGTCTGAAGATAGATCATTGTGGCGAACAGGACGGCCGAGGGACGTGAGAGAACGGCGCGAGGCCGGTGGTGCGATTGCTAATGAGCAACACCTGTGAAGCACACCGGTCTCGCATCTCTCACGGAGGAGCGGAAGCATAAAGGAGGAGCGACGACGTTGATGATCGAGAGAGGAACAGGCCTGTATTTTAGTTGTGTTTTGTTTTTTGTATTTTACTTTAGTTATATTTATTTTCGGTAGCCAGCAGTCGTCCGCGAGGGGCTGCTGGCGGTATTTTCGTTTGTTTGTTTTATTTTAAATAAATTATATTTTGATTCTTCGCCGGTTCCCGCCTCCTTCTTCCCTGAACATTGCTACACTGGTGCCGAAACCCGGGAAGAGGGAGGAACGCGCTGTCAGAGAGTCCTCGCCGGTGTGGGGAATCCGCGGTGCCATCGAGCATGGTGCGCGAGTCGCCGCCGCTCGCCGTGGGCCGGAGCCTGCTGCCATCCGCCGAGCGAGGGGAGGAGCAGGGAGCGGGGGACTCGCGGCCACGGACGCTCGAGGCGGGGCGCTGGAGTGAGTTGCCGGTGGAACGGTCGAGCTCGCTGCCGGCCGCCTGGGTATTGGAGGGGCGGCTGCCATCCGGGAGGGAGAGGAGGAGTCGCCGCCGCTCGCCGTGGGCCGGAGCCTGCTGCCGTCCACCAGTGAAGGGGAGGAGCAGGGAGCGGGGGACTCCTGCCGTCTGCCCAAGGCACCCGAGGAGCCGTCGCCGTCCACCGGGCGGCGGAGGAGCGTCGAGCCGTCCACCGAGGGCTACCCAGCGTCACCGCCAGGCACCGCGGAGGAGATCGCCAGCTGGTGGGGGACCAGATGGCAGCGCGTTGTGGGAACCGGACCAATTTTTTTTTTTTCCTCTCTCCCCTCTCTCGATCTGTCGCTCCTCATGCTTCCGTCTCCGTTTCCCTCGGTTTGTCTGTCCATACTCCCCAGGGATCGCCACCGCCGGGGGGGGAGTAGGCACAGCCTCGTGGGTACCCCCCGGCCTGTGAGGGGCGATGGGGATATGTGGCGAACAGGACGGCCGAGGGACGTGAGAGAACGGCGCGAGGCCGGTGGTGCGATTGCTAATGAGCAACACCTGTGAAGCACACCGGTCTCGCATCTCTCACGGAGGAGCGGAAGCATAAAGGAGGAGCGACGACGTTGATGATCGAGAGAGGAACAGGCCTGTATTTTAGTTGTGTTTTGTTTTTTGTATTTTACTTTAGTTATATTTATTTTCGGTAGCCAGCAGTCGTCCGCGAGGGGCTGCTGGCGGTATTTTCGTTTGTTTGTTTTATTTTAAATAAATTATATTTTGATTCTTCGTCGGTTCCCGCCTCCTTCTTCCCTGAACATTGCTACAATCATCATCTGGCTGGCTTTCACTGTAGGCCTATTTGTTTAACTAGCTTATTACCATAGGCTAACATTATAACGTTAGCACTTAGGCCTACTGGCATTTTCTAGTACACACTCTCTTCCGGATAAAAACACAGGAGAAGAAGCTGAAACAAGTGATAGAAGATTGCTCACTCTCTCAAATATAAAATAACGTGATCATCATCAAACATTAAACGTAAATCAAAAATCCGCTTAATATTATCAAAGGGGACCACCTGTCCTGCATTTTGTGAAGCTGTGAAGAATGTGAAGCATTGTTGTCCCGCGTCACGCAAGTCATAAGCAGTGTGCCTCATTTTAATTTTGTCTGCATCATTTTATTTAATCCTTTAAATTCCAATTCTAATGTTGCCTTTCTTTATGAAACTTACCAACATTCAAGTGTTGATAAAAAAGAATGCATGAAGCTAATGAAATGTCTTTAAAATTAAAGTACAGTTAAAGGTATTTTTTTTTAAAAAAATCTACATTTGAACATAGTATACTGCAAGTGCAAAAATAATACATAAATACTGAACTATAACAAGTATAAGTCTATGTTCACTTTAAGAAAACTTGCAAGTATACTTGCAGTATAAACTAGTAGTTTACTGACAGTACACTTCAGTGTGTACTTTCATAAACTAAAAAATACTAATTGTATTAAAATAGTAAACTACTACTAGTATACTTATAAGTTCACTTGTAGTACAGATGCATTACAAATGAGAAACCTAGTTGTGTACTTAAAGTTTACTACTCTTACACTTATAATACATTTAAACGAATAATACTTCTTCATAAAATGAACTTGAAGTATACTTCTTTTTCGTAAGGGTAGCCAGAAACATTAGTTTTATCCCACTGCACTGAATACTTTTCTTGTTTATCCGGTTGTTGTTTTCTCTAAGGATAACCAATAAGCATTAACATAAAATGTATGTGTGACTTGTTTTGTGTTTGTAGTTTGTAGTAAATATACACTGTGATTTGATTAAATGGTTTTGTAGAGGGTAGCAAAGATGAGCTGCAGACTGGGGAGGAGCCAGCAGTAGCAGCTGTGCCAGGATCATTCATGGAAACTGGTAACAATTAATCAGTCATTTTACTTTGGAGAAAGATAAAAGTGAAACATTGTTTATCCCATTGCTCCTAATGAAAAGTTTTTGACAGATGTACATTGAAAATTATATACAGTTCGATGCCATGGTGTGTCAATGAACGTAGACTAAAGTCATCCATGTATAGAGGGAATGCATATAGATATAGATAGGTCTAAATCCGAGTGATCACTTACATTAATGTTATACTGTATATCATCATATCGTCCAGCCCTAAAACTTGTATAGTTTTTTGTCAGTGTTTATTTAAAAACATCCAATTATGCAGAATATAGTCTGTTCTGTAGCTTTTTGCAGTCTATAAAAATATTCAGTACCTCAGATTTCTGGTCAAATCTAGTTGTACAGTCAATCACAAAGCTCTTTCCCGTTTTAGATGTGTTTTGTGTGTTTTTCACGTCATACACGCTGAAAACAAATGCTGCCGCTCAGTCTTTTTGCCACTTAGTGGTGCTTGGCCCCTAATAAGAACCGGAACAGATACAATAGGTGCCTCCGCACCTTTGGTGCTTGGCCCCTAAAAACCGCTTCGAGTGATCCCTGTTTTTACACAAAATGGTCTGGGCTAAGCCCCGGATGTCCTTCAATGCTGGAAACGCCCCTGTGTGAAACCATTAGTCCATGCATATAATTGCACTCGTAATGACTCGACAGGATTCTCGCCTTACGAGTTAATGTCCGGGAGGCAGCCTCGGCTACTGGTTGATCTGGCCTTCGGTTTACCTGCTAAGTCGTTCCCATCTCATTCAAGTTATGTTAGAAATTTGAAAGATCGCTTGCAGGAGAGCTACAGGGTGGCAAGTGAGAACGCCTCAAAAGTGGCAAGACTTAATAAGAAGAGATTCGAAAAGCGAGTAGTTGCCTCATCCCTTGAAATCGGAGATCTGGTCCTGGTAAGGAACGTCAAGCTGAGGGGAAAGCATAAGTTGGCAGATAAGTGGGAGAAAGAGGTATACATAGTGATCAAGAAAGCTGTTGACTTGCCAGTCTATACCGTTCAACCAGAGGGAAAGAATGGGCCGCTTCGTACGTTGCACCGAGACTTGCTACTACCCTGTGGATACTTGCGAGAAAACACACCTGAAGAACCAGTAAGACCAAAGACACCTTGGAGGCTTAGAACTCTAGCAAACCCTGGTACAGATGATCCCGAAAGTGTGACTGAGGATTCTGAATCAGAAAATGATTGTATGGATTATTACACACCCAGGTACTTGCCAAGTGTTGGAAACAGAATTCTCTCCAATTCCAGACCTCAAAAGCAGTTAAGTGGTGGAGTGACAGCAGAAGTTTCTCCTGAAATGAGAAATGTGATTAATACAGACCCTGAGCAACCTACTCCAGTGAAGTTGCAAGTGAGCTTGCCTAACCTATCTGACGCTGGGGAGGGAATTCCACTGGATGAGCCTGAGAGAGAGGATGACCGGGTGATGGATCTCGTAAGAGCAGATGTGTTGAGTGACTTACCTGTTGGAGATGACCCAGGACTAGTAGAGCAGAGAGAGAAATCGGATGAATCAGCATCTAAGATCTCCACTGAGGATGATATGACTGATGTCCTGCCGCAAGACAGTGTTGTTGATCAGAGAAACCCTCAGAGTGACCAGACAGTGGTTGACCAAGTTGGAGAAGGTGTCCTGAGGCGTTTGCAAAGGTGCCATGAGCCACCAAAAAGGCTACAGTAGCCTCAATTAGGGAATCCCCTTTCCTTGGTCATACAGTCCTTACTGCAGGGACTCAGTACAGCGTTCACTGCATCACTGGAGGAGTCTGACTGCCTTCAGGAATCCTCTCCAGAAATGGAAACTGGATCTCCCTTTGCTGTAATTTCACAGCCTGGAAGATGCAGTGAGACCTGCATATCTTCAAGGCGGGGAGAGTGTAACCCGGGTAACCCAGGCTATTAATAAAATAAAATGAAAGTAAAAAATAAGTAAGTAAGAAAGAAACAGAAAGAAATCACCGATTAAATGAGGTGATGGGCTCTTTAAGAGCTAGTAGCAGCAGTGAGCCAAGCCCCGCATATCTGCTACTGGTGAAGCGAGTGAGATGAGGCAGCTACACGGAGCGATCTTCAAAACCCCTCCATGAGCTGATGCCAGAGTAAGAAGCGGATGAGGCTTGTGAAACAGATTGATGCAGATACACGGAACATCAATGTGCCACAAATGAACTTCCTTGTTGAAAATATATAAATTCATCGCCTTGGCTGGGTTTTTTGTGAGATTCATTCAAGTTCTTCTGTGAGTTCCCCAATTCGTGCTGGACGCACGAGGTGCAGATTGTATATTCCGAGCCACCCATGGAAGAGTTTTCTCTGTTGAACTGTGTTTTTAAGCCATCAAACTGGTAGGAGAATTATTTCTTTTACTTTTGGACAACTGGGACTCGGACACATTGAGATCTTGTTTTTTCTATTTTTCCTTTTTGATTTCTCAACAAAAGACATTGATTGTGATCCTGAATCATTCTAAAAGAATCAATAGTTCTCTGAACTTATCGACTCGAGTTAACTCAGGTTAACTGAATTTATTTGTCAAATCTTGAGTCTCTGATTCACATTGGACAGACTTTAAGTTTTGAGGAGAAATTGATATGTTTGCAACTGAAAGCGAAAGTTCAGAATTTCATTCTGTGTATTGAATCAAACTGATTGTTCATTTGATTTTATTCTGAGGTAATTGAGTTATTGATTGAAATACTTTGTGAAATTATTATCTGTTCTTTAATTTTGTTGTTTTGTAAGGAATCTGACACCGAGATTTATTTTATTTGATTTATTTTATTATTCATAAGCATGTGAGAATCTGTTTCCAATTGAGTACTGTTCAAAACCGAGTCCACGTATCTGGAAAAAAAACAAGCGTGTGAATATTTTCATTTATTGTATTTTAATTGTTTTTCTTTGTGATTCACACTTTTTGAGTAAAAGTGTATTTTCTACTAATACAAGACCAAAAACTGAATCAGAAAAAAGACTTTGTATTTATTGTTCACTCACCTGTTGTGCTGTCTTCCTCTCTCCAGTAGACGCATCTTTCTTCTGATCAATTGGCCCATATTGAATGTTACGCTAGTATGACACACTAAATGAGCGTGTGCTTTCTGTGAGATCGTGAGCAATGAGATTAATCGCAGACAAACTATTACCAGCATTAACATTAGGACCCTATCTAATTGTCTAGAAAGCTTCGGGCCAAATCTAATGATCTACTGATGAGAAGCTTTCTGTTACTTCATTGTCGCATCTCTCTGACTGTGACTCTTATGCAACTCACAAAGGGATGTTTTTGCGTGACTCACTGTTACCTTTTTAGTTAACTAGCTATTAATAATTACACACTCACGCGCACACACACGCACACGCACACACACATGTTGTGTTTTCATGTTTTATGGGGACTTTCCATAGACATAATGATTTTTATACTGTACAGACTGTATATTCTATTCCCTTACACTAACCCTATCCCTAAACCTACCCATCACAGGAAACATTCTGCATTTTTACATTTTCAAACAACATCACTTAGTATGATTTATAAGCTGATTTCCTCATGGGGACCAAAAAATGTCCCCACACGAACAAGGATTTCGTATATTGCCATCCTTGTGGGGACATTTTGTCCCCATAACGTAGGGTTTACCAGGCCGCACACACACTCACACACACACACACACACACACACACACACACACACACACACGCACACACACACACACACACACACACACAAAACCGGCCAAAAAGTTTGGAATATTTTTTTTTTCTCTTATGCTAAACATATATTTCACTGTTTATAATAGTTGATGTATAGGGGAGTTTTTCAAAGAGTAAATACCCTTTGGAGTGGGAGGAGTGATGCATGTGGAACTGAGGCCGGAGGACAGGATTAAATAAGAGATGGAGGGAGTGAAAGAAAAAAATAAATGTAGCAGAGACACATTTAACTCTGCAGGGGTGGACACAGATGATGTCGAGTGATTAATATGAGTATTGACACATCATTTATGAAGGATGTGAGGAATTGCAGAGAGTGGGCAGAGGATGTGAGGGATTGCTAACAGGAGGAATTTAGTTGAGAAATATAAATGTGCCGGGCTAGACAAAGTTTTCATTGGAAAAAATGCTGTGGGAAAAAAAAAACATTTACAGCATATTTTATTGCAGCTTTAATAATAATAATTTGTTACATTTATATAGCGCTTTCCTGGGACTCAAAACGCTTTACATGGAAGGGGGAATCTCCTCAACTACCAGCTTTACTGCTTATGATAATTTCATATAAAAAGCTGAATAAACAGAATTTATATTTGGAATGTTTTCTTGAATAATATTGTACCATATTCCAGTATTCCTGAAGACTTATGATAGCCATGAGTTATAACATATGATGGCTATGATTTACGGTAGCTTATGATCAGTGTTGGGTATAAATAAAACCCTATTATTTAAGTAAGTAATCTAATTACTGTAATTTGCTGACTTTTCCCCTGAAAAAGTATAAGGCATTACTCTTAATTTTTCTGTAATTTAATTACAGTTACATCAGATGTAATTGCATTAACCCTTTAATGTTAAAAGGTTCATAAAGCTAATAGTTCACCCAAATATGATCATCATCTTCGGAACACAAATGAAGATATTTTTGATGAGATCTGAGAGCTGGATCACTTCTTCATAGGCTGATATGGTAATTGCATTTGCCGGCCCAGAAAAGTTAGTAAAGACATTGTTAAAATAGTCCAAGTGACTAAAGTGACTCAACCTTAAGTTCATCAGCGACGAGAATACTTTTTGTGTGTTTTATGTGTTACAGTATTTAAAAATGTTAAACAATCTTCATTACCTTGGGCTCTATTAAAATCATTTTAATTATTACATTTGTAATTATTATTTTAATTACATTTGTTATTATTATTTTAATTAATATATTTTTAAGAAAATACTTAATTATTTAAACATATATTTTTCATGTTTTAATAATGTTGTGAAACACCATATTCCAGGTTTCATAGACAAACAATAACTTTATTTATTTATTTTACTATTATTTTAATTATATATACTGTATTACATTTTAATATTTCATTATTTGTCAAAGATATTTTTAATGTTTTTTTTTTTTTAAATTAATGTTGTGAATTACCCTATTCCAGGTCTTGTGAAGACATACAAGACATAATACCTTTATGTAAATCAGTGGTTGCGTCAGACTTTCTTGCTGTCTGTTGTTTTGACGGATTGGGTTGTACAAATTCAGTTTGCATATTTTAATGATAATAAGACATGTAACAGATTTTGCTTTCATTTACATATTCATTTTTAATCATGAATTTACAGGATGAGCATATATAACTAGATTATGCCTTTCTTTATGAACAGAAACTGCTTCACTTTTCATATTCAACACCACACTAAACATGAATGTTTAAGCGGAGGCCACTAAAACACCACCTTTGTGTCTAAACAGGCAAACATGAACAATGCAATGTTGCAAAATACAATTACGATTAAAATATGAACAAAAGACATTCAAAAAATGACCTGAACTAAACTCAAACGACTTTCCAAACCTTCCTCCTGGTCTCTGCTTGGCCTTAAACTGGGTTCTTCATCCTCCACCGCATCAGGTCTTCTTTCTTCATCTCTTTTATCAACAGCACAACTATTTGGTCGTTTGAAGAAACTTTTTACACTCTGTGACTAAAGTCATGCACTGAGATCAAAGACGAGATAATACTAGATAATAGATTATTAATAAGTGCACTCGCCAACAACTGGACAGCGGTGGGAATTACAGTTACAGGATCAAGATCACCGTCAGTCTATTCTGTCAAATCAGTCAATGACGAAAAATACTCGGTAAACTCGACAACTGATTTAAATATTTACTTTTTTAATTATTACAAGAAATCAAGATTTTTCTGCAAACACCCCTTAGTGATATACGCAGGCGCTCTCACACACACACTGTTCATGGCCTCAGACAGTGTTTGTCCAATGTAGTGGAATAACAATACCATTCAACTCTGTCCTTCCACAGAGAAAGAGAGAGAAAGAGACTTGAGGAATGTGTGAAAGAAAAAAACTGAAGAGGGGATGTTATTGACAGGCTCTTTTAGCGTTGCCAATACTTGTCCTTAGTGCACACATGCTCAGTTTTGACACAATGACTTGTGACAATGTGTTGAGAGAACCAGGGAACATTGACTGTGCTTTTTTGGCTGAAAGTGCTGGCCTGCCTCCCTCGTGCACCGGAAAGGGAACATTGAATAAGACGTGACAGCATCTGTAGGCCGACTGAGCTTCCCTGCACAGGTGGTGTATCGCGCCGATCATTAGTACATCATAGAGCCGGCTGATGCAGCGCCTGTGCAAGGCTTTAAAAGGAGTCACACACACACACGCATGCTTTGACACATCACAGGGATGGATTGGAGTTAAGCGTGGAGGCAGCTGTGGAACCGCTTTGTTGGGGATAATTTACTCAGGGACATTATGATCAAACGCTCACATGATAGAAACCCCAGTGGATTTCCTCGTCAGAACTAAACCCAGACTGCGCACATTCACCCGCTCATTTAATTCTTCATTCGCACACTGGACAGACATGCATTAAGCACTCAGAACCTGAACCTGTTCTTTCCTTTCACGGGAGTATAAATAACTCGTTTGATCCACTCTTCCAAACAGATTTGCTTCATATTGTTTTGTATATGTTGCGTTTTTTCTCAGTTTGACCTTGATTCTTGATCATCATCTTGTTAGTTTGGTCATTTGTATAAAACACACCCAAATCTCCATACAAGGGAATTCCACACAACATTTAGTCACTCTCAGCAAACATATGACTCTCTCTAAAACACAATCTCACCTCACATGCACATGTGTGCCATCCACAAAATCAGTTCACTCTATAATTTATCATTTTCCATGATGTATGATTTGCATCCTTTTTGGAGCTTGTCAGCCCTTGGGGGTTAAACACACATCTTAAAATAATCCTTTTGTAAACTCAACGCTGAGTCCCTTTTGCTCTCGTAATTGACAGTAAGTAGCGGTTCTGAGGGTTCAGGTGGAATAATCCTGTGTTTCCATCTGATTTATGTGGATGTGTATATTTCGACTCAGTCTGAAGGGGGCAGTACTGGCAAATCTTAGTCTTTTTTCACCCTCCTCCAGCCTATCAGTGCTTTCCCATCAAACTTGGTCACCCAGGCTTATGCGAATGCAAGGCTTTCTACTATTTAAAAGATGTAGAACCTCAAAATCAATCTGCAGAAGCAGAAACTAAACATTTAGAACAAGCGACCGTGAAATTGTCTCCCACCCCAGAATTCCTCAGGGTGTTTAAAGACATTACTTAAACTGTCACAGGCATATGAGTGGTGAACGCCCAGCCCGTAGTCAAGGTTAAAGGTAGCGTGAGATTTCTGCCGTAGGAATGAATTGCAGTCTGTTTGTTTGAGTGGTGCAAATTGGTTCAACCAATGGCCTGGCTTTGAGGAGGAACTACGTTTGACAGACAGGGGAACATCATAGTTTTCAGTTCAGTTTGTTTCAGAAACTACACACTTCACTTCATGCACTTAGACTGATGTTATTCAGATAAGCTATGATGATTGAATAGTTGTTCAATAACCAACCTGTCGATTAGTGAGGTCAACTGGTGTATTTGCTCATCCCTGGTTATGCTGGGTAGAAACGTACTTGTAATTAGATTATATTGCATTTTAAAATACTCATCATCCAACTACAGTTATTTTGGTATTGATTGCATATTATTTACCCAACGGCAGTACATTATAATGTATTGCTTCTCTGATGTCAGTTATTGGTCACATGACATGCAGCTCAACAAATAAAATATATTTGTTAGTGTTTAATTATGTTGATATTTATTTTATTTTATATTTCTGATGTATTTTAAATGAGCTTTTCGTAAACTCACAAACCTTCAGCTTTAGTCCTTCATGTTGTTGATAAAATTAGAATAGAATATATTTTCTTTCTTTAAAATTTCATATATTTTCAATTTATACATACAATTTTAATTGGTAGCTTATAGGTTTTTTTGAATATGTATATGTTGAATAAAAAATCTATGTGAAAAACAATCAAGGTCAAAAGTAATCAAAAAGTAGTCAGATTTTATGACCTAAAATGATAGATTACATTACTAACTACAATTTTCGTCATGTAATTTGTAATCAGTAATGGACTACGATTACTGTCATCTACTCAGCACTGGTTGTGTTTTATCTGTAGTCCTATCAGAGGAGAACACAACAAAGTGTGCCGAGTGAGCTATTGAGTTTTCAGTGCCTGAACCAGCCTTTTTTCCCTCTCTTGTTAGTTGTCTTGATCTATTTTGGTCCTTGCTGATGTTCCTGAGATATTGCTGTGCTGGACTAGGTACCAGCAGCATCTTCAGTTCTGCCCTTTTGCCCGCATCTCCATATTACGTAACGGAGGAAAGATGAAAGTGTGTGCTCGCAGGCACAGAATGACAAGCAGCTTCACACCAGCACTAAACTCACTGACCCATCACCCGTCAAGATGCTGTCCGTCAGGCTGACAGACGTCCACAAGCACTGGAGATCCAGACGGCAGAATGAGTTTGAGTAACTGTGGTAACTTTCAAATACAGCTTAGAATCATAAATATATCCATTATTAATACTTTGTCATAATTTGTCACAATATTTCATTCAACTTTATAATTTCCCCAATTTATCATTCTAATAATAGTAGTTGAAATATAAATAATAAATAATCAACAACAATAACAAATCTTTATATAAGAACTTTATACTATAAAAACAAACCATTATTCTTATGTATTAAAGTTCAACATGTATTTTCAGCATCATTACTCCAGTCTTCAGTCACATGATCCTTCAGAAATCACTCTAATATGGTTATTTGCTGCTCAAGAAACATTTATAATGTTTTTATAAAATTATAAACAGTTGCGCTGCTTCATATTTTTGCGAAAGGTGTGATTCTTTTTTATTAAAGGATGAAATGAACGTTCAAATGAACAGCATTTATTTGAAATAGAATTCGTGTAACGTTATAACTGTCTTTACTGTCACTTTTGAACCATTTGATGATCCTTGCTTAATAAAAGTGTTCATTTCTTTAAAAAAATAATAATAAATTGTTCTGACCCCAGAATTGTAAACAGTAGTGTGCGGGGGAATCCTATTGGCTTGCACTGAAGCAGGGACTTGAGACAATATCTCTGTTTTGACTATTTTGACCAGTGAGCACCAAACGTTCAAGAACACCTTGGCAACTGCATAGCAATGCACTAAATACCAGTAAGAACACCCTAGCAACCACATAGCAACACCCTAGCATCTTGAGAGAAAATTTCTCCACCATTCACATGTATAAAAGCAAGATTTCTCCAGGTAAATAAAGCTGCTCATAACCTCATAAACTATGATTTTTAAAAAAAGTGTCAAATTGCCTTTGCATGGACATGTTTATTTCTACTGCCAATGTAAACGAGTATCCAAGGCAAGCGCAGGTTTTCAAAAAGCACTCCATTCCTCCTTGCTTTTGCACCTGAGATCATAGAATAAAGATAATTAGCTTGTATATAAACCACAATTATCATAACATAATGCACTTAGCACATAATACGCTCAGCAGGATATGCATTACATAACGCTCACCTCATTTGACTCACGATTATAGAAATTGAGGACAACAATTTCTAGACGTTGAAGAATTTCTAAAGACACTTAGCGTTAGGCGTAGAGGCAGGCGCTGGTTTATTCTGCTGGTTTCCTGTGTGAGACAGAGGTGAGGTCTGTCATCTGGGGGTGTCTTTAATGAGAGAACTTACATAAGTAACCCAGAGAAACACTCGGGCTGCTGGAATAATCTTTCATCCCAAACCATCTGGGAAATGTATAAGCGGAGAAGCAAAAATGAAGCTGTTTTAGAATATGGAGGGGGAGAGCAATGAATTTGATAAGCTAGTCGTCGAGGCCTTGAAATGATGTTGCGTTATTGTAGTGCAGCTCCAGATTGTTGTCCTTGTCGTCTTGAATCATTGCTTCGAGTTTACTGCCATAATGGTTTATTAATATGCTGATTTACCTTGCTGTTCAAGGTTGCAGTGGCCCAGCTGTTGTTCTGTTGATCTCCTGATGTCTAAAGCCACTGCAGCTCTGTATTGATCTGTCTGATTCCACATCCTCGACACCAGAACAAACACACTCCGCCGCGCGGGTCAGGCCGGGTCTTTGTTAGAACATTTTAATCAGTAGGAGCTTTATCTGTATTATGACAGAATAAGGAAGCCTAAGACAATGTCTATATTAATCCTTTTTATTAAGGATGAATAAAATTAACCCTACACTCTTAAAAATAAAGCTTCCAAAATAGGGGTCATAGAAGAACCATTTTGGTTCCCAAAAAAACTTTTAGTGAATCGTTCTAAAAAGAACCATTTTTTGAACATTTTAATAATCTAAAGAACCTTTTCCCACTATAAAAAAACTTTTGCGGAACAAAATGGTTCTTTATGGAGTCAATGATGCAGATAAAGAACCATTACATTAAATTTAACAGAAAGATTATTTATCTTACACCAACCTTTCTCAAAGTTAATAAAAAATTGACTTTTGGATTTTTAAACAGACACTAGGTGGAATGAGCGGCCAAATCATCTAAAAAAATGGTTATTTTTAGAACGATTCACTAAAAGGTTTTTTGGGAACCAAAATGGTTCTTCTATGACCCCTATTTTGGAAACTTTATTTTTAAGAGTGTAATCTTTTCTCCTAGGTTTTGGCCTCACGTCCACACTGACAGTGTTTTTGTCCTGCACAGATGCATTCATTTTCGTGTTGTAGTGTGTGGACTGAAAACCGGTATTTTAAAACAATGACGTTTAGCCATGTGATGCATATTGTCCATATTTATTCCTGTATGTGCCTGTTGTGTGCTAAAGATACATTGTGCAATCTTCATATTACATTCCTGCAAAGATGACAGAATATTTATTTATATTTATAATATTTATTTATTTTCTGTCCTGTGGCACAACATGAGCGTTCTAGTCTGTTCATGGAAAAGCGATTGAAGTCTATCAACAGCCTTTAGAAATTTATTAAAAAAATGAAATAAAAATTGAAATGGGAATGACTGATAAAGATTTACACAATTGCAAATCAAAGCAGTGCAGTACTGGCGTGTGTCTGATAATTACCTGTCTGTGACACACACACACACACACACACACTCATGCACACACAAAGACTCTTCAGACATCGCTTGAATGGATAAAAACGCACAAAATTATGCCAAAATGGCCATTTTATTGAGTATCCTCACAAGCAGGTATAAAGTGAATGTAAAATGTATGTAAAGACAGAAAATGTGATGTGCGTCAGGCTTTAAAGTGACAGCAGCCTAATAAGAGCAAAAGAAAAGAGGAAACCACCCTCTGCTCTTGACTGAATAACTTTAGTAGTTTTAATAAGGATTCATCTATATTTTATTTATTTTTATATGATTATTATATTTAATCTATATTTATAATTTATGCAGTGAAGACTGAAGTCTTTGATAATTTTATTAAATTCCTGTATCCAGTTAGAAATATTAAAGCACCATTTACAAGGTTACATGGGTCAAAAACTACAAAAACAATCATTTTTTGTGCATTTTGACGGCAAGTAAAATCTGAACTGGTCTGACGGGGCCAATAGAAAAAAATCGAGCCCTGAAATATTGAAGGGCAGGTATATGTGACATTTATTATAATGGGTTTATCTGAATATTGTTTTAAGTTCACTTCAATAAAAAAAAGAGATGCTATTAAACAAATATTTAAAATGTAGGCTACTGTCTTTACTGTTGTTTCTACATTAATTTGGAGATTAAATGTGAAATTATTACAAAATTAAAAATGTATTAAAAACCTAAGTGTTAGGTGTCTTTAATTACAGAAAAAAATAGATTAATGATTAATTAGTTATCTTTTTTAATCAAATGACATGTTGATGACAAATGATTAATGTTTAATCTCAT
>CM060627.1:29500145-29565145 GCA_030578275.1 Meda fulgida
GTCTGTTTGTCTGTCTGTATGCCTGTCTGTTGATATATCTGTCTGTCTGTCTGTTGATATATCTGTCTGTCTGTTTGTCTGTCTGTATGCCTGTCTGTTGATATATCTGTCTGTTTGTCTGTCTGTATGCCTGTCTGTTGATATATCTGTCTGTCTGTCTGTATGTCTGTCTGTTGATATATCTGTCTGTCTGTCTCTATCTGTCTGTCTGTCTGTATGTCTGTCTGTTGATATATCTGTCTGTCTGTTGATATATCTGTCTGTCTGTCTGTTGATATATCTGTCTGTCTGTCTGTCTGTATGTCTGTCTGTTGATATATCTGTCTGTTTGTCTGTCTGTATGCCTGTCTGTTGATATATCTGTCTGTCTGTCTGTCTGTATGTCTGTCTGTTGATATATCTGTCTGTTTGTCTGTCTGTATGCCTGTCTGTTGATATATCTGTCTGTCTGTATGTCTGTCTGTTGATATATCTGTCTGTCTGTATGCCTGTCTGTTGATATATCTGTCTGTCTGTCTGTATGTCTGTCTGTTGATATATCTGTCTGTCTGTATGCCTGTCTGTTGATATATCTGTTTGTCTGTCTGTATGTCTGTCTGTTGATATATCTGTCTGTATGTCTGTCTGTTGATATATCTGTCTGTCTATTTGTCTGTCGTAATTTTCCTAGCAACCACCTAAGACTTATATCCCTTCAACCTTGAAATCTCTGTTTGAATGCACACATTTTCAAACACACAACACTTATATAACCTTCACATCTCTTTTGAAACCTCCACAAAGGTTATGCAACCTTCAAAATTCAAAATAACCTTCAACTTTCCAGCAAGGCATTGGCAATCCTAAATTTTCACAAACTTTCTTTTTGTAGTTATGAAACTAAGGTAATAGTGACTTTGTTTTAGTTGCAACAGAACACTGATTACTATTAGTATAGAAGAGCTGCTGTGATTTGAACAGAACATGGTGTTCATGTACAGTAGCTCATCTGGCTGAGCGTGACGCTCGCAACGCCAAGGCCATGGGTTCAGTTCCCACATACTGGCAAATTATGTACCTTGAATTAGTTGTAAGTTGCTTTGGATATGCCAAATGTATAACACATTGCTTATTTGATAAATCAAAGTCTTGTTTAGTCTACAGTTCAGCTAATGAGCTAATGTCATAAAGAGCTTTTGTTTTGTTTTTTGGCAATAAATATATCACTTGCCTTCTCCAAATGTATTTTTAAGAGAGACACAAGGGCCCTAATTGGGCTTTCGTTATATGCTTTATTTATGATGCATTACATGGCTGTGGCATCTAAAAGCTGTTAATTGTACCAAGCATCCAAAGCCTTGCTCCAGTGCTTCAAACTGCTCTTCAGAGCCACAGAGAGCATCATTTGTGTCTCATTAATTCTGCCTTTTGACTTTTTGTAACATCTAATGCAATTAACTGATTACAAATGAGTCTTTATGAACAGAAATGCTTTCATAGAATAAACTAATGATTAATTTTCTTTTAAAATAAACCTGTTTAATTGCATATTTGATTTGTGCATATGTGTGTGTGCTTGGGTTGGGGGTTGTTTAATACCAGTATTTATCTATGCATTTATTTGTCTTATAAGGTTATCATGACATGGTCACCCTTTTATTTTTTTGGTCCTGTGGTAGCCTGTTTGGCCACAAAGCAAACTTTAAGTGCAGACTTTTGCATTTAATTTGTAAAGAGCTTATTTTTTATAAAGTGTTTTTCTTTCAAGGTAACATAAAGCAGAATTGCAGAGACAGTCTCCCTGCAGCAACTTTAGATGAAATGTCTTGCTCAAGGGCACGATTAAGGACCTCCACTTTTGAGCTTTTCTCTGCACCAAGGGTGAATTTAGTAAAGTATGTGCTTGCAACAGACAAACTCAAAAATGTGGCTATTTTGGTCTGCTCTGGATGTTAATCTCACACTTTTTGACCTGTAATGAAGTGCTCAAATAGCATGGACCGCTATTGTATTGACAGCACTATATTATTAAGTATTAAAAGTACAGACTTCATTCAGACTTTTTTATAGATAATATAATTTTTGTTCATTAATGTCGTTTTTTTTTTAAATGTATGTTTGCAAATCTCCATTGACAGATTATTAAGCATTCCAATTTGTGTTTGCCCTTCTACTTTGCATCTATTTGCATACTGAATTGTGATTGTTCTTGCATATATTTAACATTTATAGCTGTCTGTACACTGCGTGGTGACGGTGATGATTCTTTGTTCAAGAACACTCAACATTCAGAGTGCATTCAGAGCTCTTTTAGCTCTTGCAAACGTTTAACGTGGAGTAGCACTGTCCCACAGCTTAGCTGTTACTGCTAACATATGGTGTTCACATTATCCCACTTTTGCTTTCTACTGTGAGCATGATTCTGCTTCTTTCTGAAATACTTTCTTCTGGTCAAATTATAATCAGGGGCCGTTTACACGACTTCTTTTTCAAATAAACACTAAAAACTTTGTCTGTTTTTTTCCCATTCATTTACAGGTGTTTTGGCGGCCTGAAAATGTAAGCTTTTCAAAACAGGTTTCAAAGTGCAAGTTTTTGTAAACGATATTGTTATCATCTCTGTGTAAACTTCAAAAACGCAAATGTGTGAAAACTGTGACGTCATGCATATTACGTGTTCAGTCTATAGGTATGCGTGAGTACTTGACAACCAAAACAACAATGGCAGACTACAGGACTTTGGTTGTGTTGGTCAAGATACTGAGTTTATTAACGCTTCTTTAGCAAAATGTAGATTCACTGCACCACTATAACTACGACCAGCGGAGACACATTATTTAGCCCACATACGTCGCAACATCGCCAAATAATTCCAATTCTGACCACGCCAACTACTGGCCTGGTAGCATAATACAGCATTTTAGTCATCATCTGTACACAAAACTTTTCAAAAACGCAAAGGAAAAGCTTTTCAGTTTTTGACTTAAGTTATTTAGTTAAGATCAGTGAGTGATTTTCCTTTGTCATTTATTGTTTGATTATCATTAATGATAGACTGCAGCAGGTTTATTAGGCTGCTGTCACTTTAAGAGCTACACGGATCTAATATAAGCGTTTTCTTTCTCTACTGTGTATGTTTACTTACTTACTGTAACTTATATCGTTGTTGTGTTAATGGATGCTCAGTGTTTGTGTTGTTCAGTAGTCCAAAACAGGGTTATTATAGTTAACTAAAACAAAAAAACATACAAACACTTAATCAATAATTCAATAATTTTTCTGGAATATTACAGTATTTATTATCAATGTGTCATCATAATCTTGAATCAAAATAACTTCCCCTTCCTCTTGCAGCGACATCTCTTCTCTGATGACGTTTACTGGCGTGAGGGCGGGGCAGCCTGTCACTCACATGAGATCCACCAATAAGAAACCACAACCATCCAATCGATTACCAATGGACAAAATCAAGCCCCGCCCTACATTTTTTCTTGTTCGAAAAGCTCACTAGGATTTATGTCACAATAGGGAAGAAAAAACTATCACAACTTTTATTTCATGCTGATTTAACAATACAATAAACCTTAACTAAATAAAATAAAATAAAATATAAAAAACCTTAAAATTATTTTATTTCAACTAGTTTTAGCTAAATGTTGCCAAGGCAAAATTTCCCATTTTCATTTAGTTTAACTTAATGTAGTAAAATAACTAAAACTAAAACTGAAATAAAAAAAATAATTAAAACTATATATACATATTAAAAATAATATATTAATTAATAATACAGCATAAAAAGAAAATAAATTAAAAGTTAATAATAAAGTTAATAAAAAAATACTTAAATTTGATTTAACTAATAAAACTAACTAAACTAATTAAAAAAAAGTGAATAAAAACTAGTATTATCTCAATAAAACTAAAATAACATTGGTCCAAACACAATCTCTACAGAACTGGGGGAAAAAAGTCAGCCCAAGAAATCCCTGCTGGAGTGATGAATATAGCAGGGCTGACAAACCACCTGTGATGACCCGAAGGTCCCTCACCACAGAGCCTTGACAATGACAAACAGCAGGAGCTTAATCAGTGAGCAGGAACACACGACCACCACAGCCTCCATGCCAAATACCTTCATCCAAGACACAGTAGCATAGTGGTGCCATGCAACCAGGAGAGAGCTCGTAGCAGGCTGGTGGAATACTGCAGCTGACCTCCATGCAGCTTTGCTGGGAATGAATCCAAAAAGTAGATTTTATTAATGTGTGTGGAATGAAGGCCCGGGTTTACTTCATTTTCTGCGTTCGGCTCAGTCTCGCGCATAGTCGTGTCCACACAGCTTACAAAGTATACTCATCCATGGATGAGCGAGGATGGATGCGTTTGACACATGCACATTGCAATTGCTTCTTTAGACTCTACCAGACGTCAGAGGATGAAGCAAGTTTGTAAAAATGCTGGGAGTGGGGTAAATTGAGCCAAAAGGCCTGGGTTAAGTTGATTTCTGCACACTAATGAATGCTTTTATCATAACTAACGGTGAAAACACAATGTAAATAAGAGATTTGTTTATTATAACCAAAGACTATAGATAAAGGGACTTTTAAACAGGAGCTTTGGCGAGAGTCCATAACTCAGACACTGATAAACTTGCGCTGATTGTTAAGGGAGTGTTCTTTTGATCGTTTCTATATATAATTTAATCACAATGTGAAGTTGACCATTTAGTCACTGGTTTGATTTTCTGACACATAGACAAAGAACATCTGACTGTATAGGCTACATGAATCACTACATATCAGAAATCACTGGTCACAGATCAGGCATTAGAATCAACACAGTTACTTACAAGTAAAAGTCTGTTTGCAAAGTCTGCACCGAAATTGCGACTGATTTACCAAATAATCCACAGTGAAATGTACCACATAAATAATGCTCAACTGAGACATTCACATAAATAAATTATTATAAATAAATAAATAATCAAATTCTTAGCTTTAGGATACTTTGGAAGGGAATGTTATTTTTATTCCAGTAATCCTGTATTGCTCTGGTCATCTCACTAACACGCGAGTGGGCGGGGCCAAAGTCGCAACGATGAAACGCCTTTCACCTTTCTATTATAGCACATTCCACAACAAGTCGTTAGCTGGGTTTTGTTACAATAAAAGCTGTTTTTGGACTAACAAGGACGTTTTCAATTCTGAAACTTACAGGATATTCTTATAGTATGATGACCTCTATGTCAAAAGCTCAAGGAAAATTGTGTTTCTCAGTTCATGACTCCTTTAAAGTAATATACTGTAATTCTAAATTTTAATCTTACATTTTATCATTGAAATCATGTGATATTTTTAAATTTAGACCAAAAACCATCATGCCACGCTTCTATAAACGGGAGACAATCAGGGCTTCAACTCCTGCTGTAGAGTTGGACAAATTAATGGGAAACTCTACAGGACAGACAGCAGTGCATTGCGATTTCTTTTTCCAGCCTATAGTATCCAGTATCAGGACTGTTTTTCCTTAGCGCTAAAGGTAAAAAAGAGGAACTAACCTATAGCACAGAGAGTGTTGACAGCAAAGCATTGATGAGCAATTAAGAAGTCGAGATAAAGGAACTGGGCTGCAGTAATTGTGCAGCATTTGACTCTTGTAGCCAAAAGTGTTTGGTTCAGTGGAAGGTGTGATCTTCTTAAGAGAGAACATTGTGTTTGTTTTAAATCAATGTCTCTTTCTCTGTTCTCTCTGCTTTCTTAATTTGGCTCTCTTTGAGTTTTGCTATCTTTTGCTCATGGAAACTAGATCTGGTTACAATTTTTACAGTTACAGCTGTTTTCTTGTTTTTTTTTAGCTGTGTAAAAGCCATGTGACTAATAACTCTGACAAAGCTGATTGGCTGAAGACATCAAAAGAACACACAGAAGGTATCAAAATTACCGTAATTACGAGATTCCGACTTGTAAAAAGCATTCATGTCTCTTAGAACTCGGAATTACAACTTGCACACTCTGAATTTTCTGATGCTCTTACTTGCATCACCTGACCACTGCAGATTCATTTTGACGTTGATAGTGTTGCCACAGAAATGCATAATTCTGAATTCTGAGTAGAACGTCACATGTTGTCATTACGTGTGTAATTACGGTAATTATGACATGGTGTGAACGCATCTACAGTCAAAGTTTTCAAAGTTGTAAATAAAACAAAGATTATTGGAGTATTTTTACAAAAAAATACTGTTTCAGTTTTTCTGCTTCAAAGTATGTGTCACTTGCTGGTGCTTTGGAATTATTTGTAAAGTTGACTTTTTCTGAGTTAAAATAGTTTCTACACATTTTCCGGTGAATAACAATAAAATATTTGCATTTTTGTCCGAATATATGGCTGCATTTGAGGGGACATCGATACAATGTTCCGTCTTGAAACTCTAGATCCTTGGTCCTTAACTTGAACTGCTTGCAATCATATCATTCTATATAGGGCACAGCTGATTGGTTCCTGCCCTCAGTAGCCAATGAGCTCGCTGCTCAATACTTAGTCAGCATATGCCTCAGAAGTGCAATGTGCTTTCAGAACCCCTCCACCTCCCCAGCTCCACCTGTATAGATCTGCTACGGGTAATTCATGTTCGTTATATTGTACAGCAGAAGCATGTCTTACATGCTTACCACAGCGTGTTGTAAATGGCCGTAGGTAGCAAGTCCCGTACTTGTTCTGCAGCAGCAGCGTAGCAGATCTATTCTGCCAAGACAAAATATATCAACTTTGTCATACCCATTACCATGCCAAACACTCTGAGAGTTGTCATGACTCATGACAGAAATATAGAAAGAGTTGTTTTGGCCACAGTGGTGTAGTTACAGCACCTACCAGCAGGGGCTAACCAGCAAAACCCTGACTGATTGTTTTCATTAGTCTTCTCAATTAGAGAGCGAGAATGAGACCGCGGTAACGACTACGGGAAGAGGCAGTCACTTAGTTATATGGTAATGTTCCCAGTCTATGCATATACCATAAGAGGAAGCACTCAAGACGTGCCCCTGTTAATGTTATTGGGTAATATTAAAGCTTGAATTTCTCTCTGCTGTACTTGCATGCTGCAAGCATTACACTTCTGATTCATCCAGTCTAAATAAGCTCTGGATATTTTAGGAAGTTTTTATTGTTTTTTTCTACTCTCGTTTGCCTGTTTCTGAATTCGATTACATGGGGGAAAGCAATAAACCAGCTTAGTGCATTACACATAATGGCTTTTGGTAAGTCGTCTTCTCTCCAAAACCATTGTTGTGCCTTGGGTTGTGTGTGTAAGCATCCTTTGTCAATACATGTGTAGTGCAATTTGTCAACAATTTGAATTGTGCCTTAGAATATAAATGTCCAAGGGCTAACTCTAAAATATGATATTAACTCTAAAATATCTTATTTGATTCGCAAATTTCTAAAGCCTCTAAATTATCAACATAATCAAAATGCTTTTTATCAAGTAAAAGCTTTTAGTAAAATGTTAAACACATCCACCTTTAGGTTGAGGAGAGTTTTTATAAAGTTAACGTAAGAGTGTCAAATATGATCAAGCTTTTGAGGAACATTTATTTGTTCATCTCTCAATCGTTGTATTGTTTATTGTTGTATTCCATGCTTTAAAACCACAGAGCTTTGATCATAAAACAAGCTTTTAAATAACATCATATTATTGGGAGATATAGAGTGACGACTGATATTTATATGCATTTTTTGTACATATAAAGATCTCATTGATTTACATCATATGCTATCAGAATTTCACCTTACTTTTTGTACCATATAAATATACGTATATGCACCAGATTGCATTCTTTGCGCATTTTGGGCCTGAATATAATTGATGTTTTTTTCTTCCTTGAGTTTGAGCTACATACTCTCACTATATCTTGCTATACGAGTCATAAACACCTGTTTCAAATATATGTAACAAAAAACACATGTAAACTTTTATATATATATATATATATAAATATATATAGGATATTTATATACATATATAAAGTTGCATTGCTAAATAAATTGTTTCTCTTCTCCTTTGCAGGCATATAGTCCTTCTGCCAGCTGCCACAATGTTTAAAAACAGCTTGAAAATGCTGCTGACGGGGGGGAAATCCAACCGGAAGAGCCGTAATAGCAGCGGTCAGTCTGAACTCTCATGTCTAATCACTCGATAACATGTTTATCCACTAAGATATCATCTAAATATGACTGCATACTTGTTTGTTGTCTTTTTAAACCACATGAAGCAGGATATTTTAATAATCTTTGCAAACTTCCTATTTGGAAGTTAGTGCCGAGTGCAGTCGCCCTAAGCTGGTATTACAGAAGCATGTAAGAGAACGAACAGCCTAAAGCCTTGATTATCCATCATGCCTCAGTGTTGGAAACCATTTCTCTCTGGGATACTGG
The DNA here is from genome assembly GCA_030578275.1 of Meda fulgida. Taxonomy (NCBI): domain Eukaryota; kingdom Metazoa; phylum Chordata; class Actinopteri; order Cypriniformes; family Leuciscidae; genus Meda; species Meda fulgida. Next base: position 29,508,561 of record CM060627.1, read on the forward strand.
GATGTTCTGCCAATATATGGGTTTCCATATGCTTCCTGATATAACTGACAAATCTGCAGCAGGCCGAGCATGAGGCATGTAGTCTCCGCATCAGACGGCACGTCCACATGCCATTCGCTGACCGTCTGATACTCAACACTTGAAAGGATCACAAGCTTTAGTCAGATTACCAGACAGCAATGCAATGCCAGGCGCATGTCTCAGCAGTTTGCCAGACAAAAAAACCTGTTTTTAACTGGTGAGAAAAACGAATAAGTGGATTTGCCAGGTTCATGGCTTCAAATCTTTGAAAGATATTCAGAGATTGGTTTAAGTTGTGTGCAAACTAGATTTTCTCAAGCAGAACCAATATTTATGATCACATAAAGATATATTCTACATAATATTAGTGTAGTTTTGTTGTATATTATTGTGGCTTAAACCATTTCAGATTCAAATTAGAATGTTAAAGATAAAGAAATGGAAAAACATCTTGCAATTTCCTAGAAATATCTCTTTGTCGCGTGGTTTTGTACAACCTTTATGTTGTTTCCAACTAAAGTTTAAATTTAACAAGTGTCATGTGGTGTAACAAAATAATAACCTATTTTCATTACACTTTGTATACACAGTGTATCTCATCTTAATCATTATTGTCAAATAATGTTCAAATTTTTAAGTTTTTTTTTTTTGACAAATATCAACAATTATTAGTTCATAAATATTACTTTATTTAGGGGGTTGTACCATATGACATTTTATAACCTCCTCTGACTCAAATTATGTTTCTATGGCAAATACGTGTTTTGTTTACTTTCATACCTTGCATTATTAATACATGAACAAAGGCCAATTCCTCAGAAAATACCAAGTTTACAAGTTGCAATTACGAGTTCTACAAGACGGAATCTTGTAATAATGGAAATCCGATATGGTTGCTCACATGAGTTTGATTTGTCTGAGGCTTTTTTCATGAATGAATCAAATCATGTCTTTTTTCTTTTAATGAAAAGATCCTGTCATCATGCCATTGACCCTTTAACCGGCCTTAAAACTGAAACTTAAAACTTTGATTAGATGGCCTCTTCAACTGTATATCAGCAATTCTTGGCCTCTGAAATAAGCCTTTAGATGACACAAAAAATCGATCTTCTTGAGAATGAGATATGAATTAAGTGCAAAGAAACAAAAAGAACAGTTATTCATAAAATCCTTTTCTGGTGTCATATTTACTGTGCTGTGTCTCAAAGCTCTCTGTGTAATTACAGTTTAGCCAAAACCTCAGTCGCATCATCACACGGCCGCTCTAATAGACGTGTACTCCCACCGGAGCTGGTTTAGTTGGAAGTGATATCATTAACCACTGGTTCCAGAGATCAAGCAACCATTTTATGTCTGAAGCCTTTTGCCACTGGAATTGAGTAACAGTCAAAGCATGTGCAAAATCCATGCTTTTATATAAAATACCAGACCATGCATGTAGGGCCATATGGTTTCCATGATTCATAGAAATCATAGATGTCTTAAAAGTCATACATACAAATGTATTTTACTGAACAATGACGGAATGTCACAGAATTTGAACTTCATCTCCAGGGCTGCTCTGACACTCATTTCACCATTTCATTAGAGAAACCTATCGTCAGATACACACAGAAACTCAAAACTCTTCACTACAACATGCCAAAATAAAAGTTTGGTGCATTTTTTGGTGATACCAGCATTTCTCGGGAGTTAATTCGGTTGTAGATTGCGGTTTGAACTCCCATAAATTACTGTACTGTGTTATCACAGAATGGGATTAAGCTCTAAAAAGTGAATTGACAACCGAATTTAACTACAGTATGTTCGTGGGCTAGACTGTCTCTTTCCCTCTCTTTATTTATCAGCAGAAGTTGCATGAGTACTTCATAGTCTCTCTTTGCTTGTTTAGTGCCCTTGACCCATATAATGATGATGTTTAGCTATTGAAATGTCACCTCACTTTCTGACAAACTTTTCCACGTACAGTATTTCCATCTATCCTTGTGCACTAGTTCTCTCTCTCTAATTACCTCTTTCTCTTTGCTTCACGTTGCATTACACCTTTATGTGTACATTTTTTGTTCACTGCATGATGAATAGGTGCACACGTGTAATTATGAGATAAGGTCAGATCTTTGTCGAAGAGTGCAGGAATGAACGAACACCATTAATTTCAGGTGGAAATCACATTGCTCTCATGGCTTTCATGCTTTATATTTGTTGATGTTGGTTCTTGGGTATATTTGATTTCCTCTATTTAACCTGATTGAGGAGAATTTTTATATTTATGCCTACATGTGGTATGGCGTGGTATGTAGCTTTAATCTAAACTACAGGATGATAAAATAATTTAAATCTATAAATATAAATCAATATTCAATGTCCATGTATGTATTCATTTGGTATGTAGCTCTGTTGCAGTCAGCCAGTCATTATTGCATAACAAACCCCTTCAGGGTGAAACAAGACACTGATGACGCTATCCGGGTTTATTTCACAATAATGACCATCAGACCGTACGCTATCCCTTACGTATACGTATACAGGTGGGTCATTTTTTTAAATAATTTTGTCTCTCTCTCTTTTGCTTTTATATTGATCAACATGAATCATTCTGATTTATAAATAAACGAGTGTTTTCTGAGTCAGTGTCGGCTGCATCGATGAAGTTGATGATGCTGTCTCGACATCTCTTCAGAATAGATGCACATATAGTTAAAGGATTAGTTCACTTTTTTAAAAAAAACTTTTGCTGATAATTTACTCACCCCCATGTCATCCAAGATGTCCATGTCTTTCTTTCTTCAGTCGAAAAGAAATTAATGTTTTTGATAAAAACATTCCAGGATTTTTCTCCATATAATGGACTTCAATGGGGTCCAAACGGTTCAAGGTCCAAATGACAGTTTCAGTGCAGCTTCAAAGGGCTTTAAACGACACCAGACGATGAATAAGGGTCTTATCTAGTGAAACGATCGGTCATTTAAAAAATAAATAAAAAAAGTTTAAGTTTTATAAGCGGAAACGCTCGCCTTGCTCTGTTCTGTGATGCGCGTTCGTGACGTCATGTAATACGCAATTACGTTGAAAAGGTCACGCTTCTTGACGTATGTGCGAGTCAGTGCTTACAAGTTGAACGTGCAAACAAAGTCAAACGCCGTTTACAAAAAAAGGAAATTAAAAGGTAAAACAACGATGTCGGGCGATTTTGAACTTAGAGGAGAAGATGAGATGGAGTTTTTCGCCCTGCCCTGCCTTTCTGAACCGGAATACACAGAGGAAAAGCGTGACCTTTTCAACGTAATTGCTTATTACGTGACGTTACAAACGTGCATCACAGAACAGAGCAAGGCGAGCATTTGTGCTTATAAAACTTAAACTTTTTTATTTATTTTTTAAATGACCGATCGTTTCACTAGATAAGACCCTTATTCATCGTCTGGTGTCGTTTAAAGCCCTTTGAAGCTGCACTGAAACTGTCATTTGGACCTTGAACCGTTTGGGTCCCATTGAAGTCCATTATATGGAGAAAAATCCTGGAATGTTTTCATCAAAAACCTTAATTTCTTTTCGACTGAAGAAAGAAAGACATGGACATCTTGGATGACATGGGGGTGAGTAAATTATCAGCAAAAGTTTTTTAAAAAGTGAACTACTCCTTTAAGTAAAACGTGTCAGGCAGTAAACACTTATTTGTCTTTCACACTCTGCACGAACACATGGATATGCGCCTAATAATAGTGCACATTTATCTAGGTTAATATTCAAGTGGCTAATGTTAGGCTACTACTTCCATGTTTTGAATGATAAGCCATTTTTGAGGTCGAGTAATGAAAGGTAGGGGTGTAACGGTACACAGAAGTCACAGTTCGGTACATACCTCGGTTTTGGGGTCACGGTTTGATATGAGTTCGGTACAACAGGAAAAAGAACTCTCTAATGCTAACTTACTTTTCATGTATTTTGAACAGACAGAAGTGCAAATTACAGTTTGTTCCAACTAGCAGCATTTAGTCCCCTGAGGTGCTACAGAAAAGCCTTTAGTGTATTAGGCACCAAGCAGTAAACAGAATGTGCACTCTTGCTTAGGTCACATTTTTTTTTGGGCTGATAAAAAACAAAAGTTATTTGGTCACAATCAGCTATTCAAAACTGAAAAAGTATATTGTGTACAAAATAGAATAACGAGAAGTAAGTGAAATGTATAAAAAGCTGCATCTACATCTAAGCCTACCTCACCCTGAGGCTTCTCATTTCCAGGACAAGCACATTCATCACTGGACTATAATAGTGAGACTTCCACAATGCCAAATGATTTTGTCTCTTTATAATAGTAGAAATAACTTAAAATACTCCAGTAGTACTCAGTAAGACATCATTCAAAACTGTAAAGGGTCTATTTTTAAGCGCGTCACAAAAATGAATCGAAGCTCAGTGTGTAGACTACTAGCAAGCTCTTGTGTGTCATCTGAACTCTAGTTTTTGGGTTAGTGCGTAGATCGTCTCTTCTTCTTCTGTTCTTTTTCCTGTTGTGGCTGTTAGCAAACAGCATTACATTACCGAGCGCGCCCCCTTCTGGACTGGAGTGTGGATCGCCTGTGACTGACTGTATTGGTCCTCTGACTGTATATTCACCGAACTTTGACGTCTGTAACGTGACGTTTGGGATGAAAACATGGACCGTTACACCCCTAATGATAGGCGAGCATTTGGATTTCCTGCCCGACATAATTATCACTTGGGCCAGCCGTGGTAACGATCTGTCCATCACTGACTGCATGATTTTGCAACTTCCTGTGAATTTTTTTTTCTCTGACTTATGCTGCCTTCACTTGCTATAACAATTATCGTACATACGAGTTTCCTAATTAAAAATTGGACATGAACGCCCTCTCAAGTCGTATTTACCACTGGGAAGTTCGGGGATAATTTTGATCATAATCTTCAGAAGTGGGAAGTAAGAATTGCATAGAAATAATGTAGCCGATCAGTCAAGTCTGCTGAGAAATAACAGGTGATTTTCATGCTACTACGAGGAACAATGTGACGTTGGTTATAGTACAAAGACCCTCTTTTACCTCTTCTATATCAAGGTCAATGAAAATGTGATTCTCTTTATCTTTGTTTAATCAATATTTCTTCTATACCTCGTGCTTGGTTTTACCTCTCCCTATCCTTCCCTCTACAAGGTTTAAAATGCTTAGAGGTTGTGTTTTCTCAAATGCTTGTGGTTTAAGATTGGTCTGTCTTTTTAGCTTACGCGTAATTACACTTGTTTGAATGTGCTTGTTTTAGGACTGTCAATCAAATTAATTACATATGGTTGTTTTCGAAATTTACGCAAAAAGTTTTTAGCTACATTACTGGCTCCAAAATCTGTGTTCTTTCTCTTCTCTCTGATGTGTTTGTGTGTTTCCATTAAAAGCAGGGGAAAATCGATGCAGTACTTTATTGCTTCTTATTTTCTCAATATTGAATCGATATTGTCTTGATGTGTGCTTTTGAGAAACTTTGCCAGGTTAGTGGCAACAAGTGTTTGGAAAGTATGCAGAGTTTTTAGGAACTTGGACTACGTTCACATTGTCAGTCCAAATCCAATATTATTTATTGAAGTGACATAAGCAAAAAAATCTGATAATGTATTTCCAGAAATGAGATTTGAATAGGATTTTAAACCACATATGAATGTACAGTAGCTTGAAACAGATGTTGCTATTCACGCTTGTTAAATATAATCGGATTCCAATCGGATGTGCACAAAAATTGGATTTGGACTGAAAGTTTGAAGGCTTCAGTGACAAATAAACTTGATATCCATTAACAGAACTGCATATTACACTTTGTAATTTCAGAGGTATGTCTGTGAACTAGTCAGACAGAAATTCTGGGGAAACTATCCTTAAAATATTGAAGTTTTTTTTTTTTTTAACGAAATTATACTCTAGAAAGAAACTAAAACTGCCAGTAGGTGGCGGTAAATGTCCAAATGAGGAAGTTATTGAGTCATTCATTCATTTGATTCTATCAAACGGTTGATTCATTCAGGAATGAAGTAAATGGCTCTAGTTATGAATGGGCCATTGATCATTGGTTCAGCCGATTGATTTGCGGAGACGCACAGAAGTTCGGCTCTGGCTTAATAGGTCATATTTTCATTGGCAAAATTGAGCAAAAACAGACAATAGTGTCTAAAATATGACAAAATATTAACTTCTAATTTATTTAACTGTTTTATAAAATCAATATCACATTTGCACTCGTCCAGGTCGGGACATAAACAACACTCATGTGATATTGTGCCCGTTACTCGTGTGATACATGACATGATATAAATATGAGACAATTTTTTCCCGGATAAAAACATAGAAGATAGTGTGTATACAATTATTTTTAAAAATGGCACGGTAGTATTTTTTATTTTTCAGAGAAACTACCATGCCATTCTTTAAATATTTTTTAAATACTCTATTAGTATAGTAAAGATCTATTATTGTGGTTTAATCTGTTTCAGATAATCTGCTTTCTGATCCTAAACGGCGCATAAAAATGAAACAAACTTGATTGCATGATGTCTCTTTCTGTCTAAAACGCAGTTTTTGGCAAGATTAAGCTGCAGTGTGGACCAGACCTTATGCCGTTTAGTCAAATATCTGTCTGCGCGAGACTGTCTGTTGACTGAAGGTTTGATATAACTCATGAATTTTAAAGCAATGTCATATTAGCATCTTACTTTCTGTAATGAAACATACTGCAACACTTGGTACATCCAACACTTGACAGGAACCACAATAGGCGTAGTATCACGGGCCGTTCCCACGCCTGTGCCTCAGTCTCTTAACGGTATCCTTCATTCTTGGCATCTCAGATCCAGACCTGTGGTTGTTAAACTGCTCAGATTACTCTTATAAACCCCAGCGGCTGCTAATGCACGTTCTGTAGGGATTGTTCTATAATTGTATCCTATTGTAGTGGGCTTACAGTAACTGATTGATTAGATTATTGATTAATTTCTCTTTCCGTAAGCTCAGCTCTGACATACTGTAGTACAGTACCGGACATTTCTCATCTCCCTGCTTGGATGCACTCATGCCGGTTTCTGCCAAGAATTGCAATATCACATTCAGTCTCAGACTGAGGAGTGTGTGTGTGTGTTAGTATTATTTTTTGATTGGACTTTCACTTCCTCCTGCCAGTAGTAGCTGTGCCGCTCGTGTGCTGATTGCTCAGTCCAGTCTCTGACGCACACACACTCACAGAGATCTGCGTCACTATAAGGAACCCTTAAAGGAGTTTATGCATTTCACATTGACACACACTTTGGTATGGCCTAACTCCACATTACTGCACTCAATGAAGCAGAATAGCTGTTTTTTACATCCATTTCTTTTCTTTTCTAAATGACCATTTATAGAAATATTTTTTTGTGTCCTTTTTCAGTTTTAATGTTACAGACATGATACATTATGTCACATTCGTTGTTATATACACTATGTATATAAATGTTCAAATAAATTATAAAATTAAATTCACAGAAATTTGGCAGGCTAGTAGAAATCTAAATGACTGGTCCAATGAAAATAAAATGCATTCCTATCCTATCGTTAAAAATGCTCTTTTAGATAATAAATTGTAATTATATAATATATAATGTAGTGTAGTGTAATGTAATATAATATAATATAATATAATACAAATAGAACAGTTATTTTAAATTGTAATAATATTTCACAATATTACAGTTTACTGTATTTATTATCAAATAAACACAGCCTTGTTGAGCGTAAATATTCTCAAAATATTTCGACTTTATTCTCAAAATATTTCGACTTTATTTTCGAAATATTTCAACTTTATTTTCGAAATATTTCAACTTTAATCTCAAAATATTTCAACTTTTTTTACGGATTTTTTTTTTTTACGTTGCGGTCCAGGGGTTCCATAGTAAACTGTAAAAACAAAAACAAAAAAAACTTAGAGGTAATTTTCTGTCAGGACTGTTCATTTTATGGACATTTCTTAAAAAAAATATGGGGAAAACACGTGACAAATCAATTAGATAATTCCTTCATATAAACGATACATATCCGTACTTTTCTTCGAGTGTAGTGTTATATTTCCGCTCATGGCCTCTCTGTGTCGCTCAGACTGAAGGTAACTGTAGGTGATTGACAGTGCTGTCTCACTGACTGAAGGAAGAGAGTGCAGACGTCTCTCTCCACACACACACACACACCGATGGGAAGGACGATCTTGATGCAAGGCTAAAATTTCAACCCTCATAGGCATGAGAATAATGGGAAAATAAAATGGTACTAGATCAAAAATCCACGGGGGACACATTGATGTGTCGACTACACCAATGTTGGAAACTGCAGTGGAATAGACACCGCCGGCAGAGACTCTGACCTCCAGCAATCTAAATCGCTGTCAGTGTGAACGGCCATTAAAGCCACTGATCCAGACCTATGAAGCTGCGGTGATGAATTTAATCTCCACTGATGTCCCATATTTTCTCCTTAGTGAGACCTGCAGTGTATTGTGTGAGCACCTCTCACTGCCTCCACAGCTTGACATCTCGAGCACATAGAGCTAATGAGCCTCTGAATCTGTCCCTGCCAGTGTTGCTATGGTGTCGCTAATCTGTTGTTAGTAGTTGTCAGGGTGTTGCTATACTGTTCCCAATGTGTACTGTGTGGTTGTCAACAATGACTTGATTTGATTTGTCTCAGTGATTTAGAAAATCTGGTAATAAGTTCATGAGAATGTTCTTAAATGCATTTCGTGAAAAATCCGGAAGTTCTCAAACATTTTCTTGAGCAAGAAAATAAGAATTTCCTTAAAGGGATAGAAATTTCTGTCATGATTTTCTCACCCTCATGTCATTCCAAACCTGAATGACTTTCTTCTGACTATCTTATTGTGTGTTAAGACATGAGGCTGAGTAAATGATGATAGGTTTGACTATAGCTTTAAGGACTTAAAACATCACAATCACAGCTCTTACGGGTGCCCGTAAAGGCACGTCTCAACAGGTAAAGTAGGCTACTTTCAGTAAAAATACATGTATTCTCAAAACGTACTATTATAGTTTGGCATTTGACGCTATGTGACAGTTTTGTTTTATTTTATTGTTTTTTTTGTCTTTTATTCCTTTTATTTTACTCATGTTGGTTGTTTGCATTATTGATAAATGATATATGTGTGCAGCACTTTGTTAAACACGTGTTGTTTTTAAAAAGTGCTATATAAATAAACTTTGACTAAAAAGTCCAATACATTAGGAATACTTTTAGCTGTGTTGCTATTTGTCATATGAGTGAATAGGCTAAACATCTCGCAGTGGGTGCATTTTTTGACATGTGCTCCTCAATGGTTTGAGGCTGTCCCCGGACACGTCAAAGTAAACATTATAAACGGGAACATTTGTCTTTATGAATAGGTGCATAATGATGCTGTATAGTATTGATGCGTCCATTGAAGCGTGTTGCATCGCGATGCCCCGTTCGTGTTAAAGTGTTCATGACCTGTTTAATCTTTGATTTTGGCTTGCACTTCTGTAGCCGAAGCTGAATGTCTTTTCCCATGTAATGCATTCATGGTCCCACACCGGCTGAACACTACAGTAGCCACGCCCCAAACTCTCGCGATAGGTTGAGCTGGAAAGTGATTGACAGATCTGAGCATACTGCTCTCAAAGTTTTGATGATGCCTGAGTGGCTCAATACTTACACTTTTGGGGGAGATAAACCCATGAATGGCTTACTAATAGTAGTCAATGAAATTAAACTGGGTTTAAGAGAATGTATTTTAACAAAAAAAAACTGAGATGTATGTAATATTGGCAGCTAGCGGCTGAAATTGTTACTGCAGTCCTGCTTCAAAATATTGGTTTCCCCCCTCCTCCTCAAACTCGACGCACATGCGTGTTTTAATATGCCTCTGGTCATAGAGTTTTTCGATGGATGCCGAGGCTTTTTAGGTTCGGTTTGCTGGCTTCCATGGCTGCAATACGCTGTGTTTCCCGCCAGCTGGCAACCCGGGGTGTTGAAATACTGTTTGGCATCACACAGACCAAAACAAAAACAGAAATTCTGACACAGAAATCTGCACGTTTCTTAGTCGAATAACTGGCTGTAGCATTGCTTTTCAGTGAATCAAGTATGTGAACTCAGCATGTCTCCTAAACATCTGCAAACATATTATGATATGTTTATGCTTTAGTACAGTCACACACAAAAAAAATTGCATACAGCACCTTTAAGCAAGTGTTTTAAAATGAACTTTTAAGAGGTTATTTTCAGTGATTTTTCAGTGATTGTTAACTTCTTTTTCTTGTTAAAAATATAAAGAAAACTGTCTGTGAGATTTGTTAATGTTTTTAAAAGAAGTCTCTTCTGCTCAGCATTAAGGCTGCATTTATTTGATCAAAGATACATTAAAACATAAGAATAATATTACAATTTAAATTAACTGTTTTTTATATGAATATATTTTCAAATGTAATTTATTCCTGTGATCAAAGCTGTATTTTCAGCATCATTACTCCAGTCTTCAGTGTCTGATCCTTCAGAAATCTTTATAATACGATGATTTGCTGCTCAAGAAACATTTTATTATCATCAACGTTGAAAACAGTCGTGCTGCTGCTTCATGTTTTTGTGGTAACCATGATACATTTTTGGTCACAGGTCCAATTCTCACTATTAACTAAATATAAACTATGACTTTTGCCTCAATAAACTCCTAATTACTGCTTATTAATAAGGTAGTTGTTACGTTTAGGTATTGGATGATTAAGGGATGTATATTATGGTCATGCAGAATAAGGCATTAATATGTGCTTTAAAGTACTAATAAACAGCCAATTTCCTAGTAATATGCATGCTAATTAACAACTTAATATTGAGAATTGGGCACTAAACAAAAATGTTACCCATTCTTTTGGTGAATTGAAAGACTAGATTTTTTCATTAGAAACACGTGTAATACCACTCTTGCCTTTGCAATATAGAGTCTCAGTCCATAAATCAGACTCCGTTCACCCTGCGTTGAGCCTGTCAGCTTCTCTCCTCCACCTCCGCTCTATTGCCCTCGTCTGCTGGGAGCAGATTGAAGAGCGACTCATTTGTTACGAGGACCTGTTGCTTCTGATGACAAGTCCATCACTGTCCTGTCCCTGCCAGCTTCTACTAGAGTTTCAGGAGGTGGCGGATCCAAAGCAATCTGTCTGATGTGTTAGTTGGATCTTGGTTGGTGTTCCTCTAGCCTGTGAAACCTCTGCAGATTTCTCTAAGCTGCGCAGATGGGTCTCTGACTGGCGTCTGGCTGCTGGGAGCGCTTCCACTTGGACACCGTTCGTCGCAAGTATTTTTAAGTGATTTAGTGCAATCTTTTTTGAAGTTAATATTTAACTTATTGATACTTTTGTCTACCAAATCAAAGCCATGTGGTGCAACAAACAAGCAAATTATAAATAAAAACAAAAAAATAAACAAAAGGTTTGTTTATTTATTTGTTTGTATTAGCGCATATGCTAAAGAAAAAATACATGTTGGCCTATTTTTAAAGATATATATTATATATAGGTATATATGTATTTTTATATGTGTATCTATGTTTTATATATTTATAGATTATATATATATACACATACATACATGTATATATAGATGCTTATACAGTATCTCACAATGAGCCATGTTGCTGGTCAGAAGATATAATGTTTCACAAACTTTAGATGCATTATGCAAAAGCTTTACATTTCTGTGTGATAATTGCTGTAAATAGTGCACATCATATCTTGAATTGTAGTTAAACTCCAATTAAATCATTCTAATGTAGCATTGTTTTATTCCCTGAAAATATAATTGGCCCAATTGAAAAACTGAATAAAATGTTGTTTGCAGGAGTATTCAGCAAGATTGCACAAACAAAAAGAACTGGACAAATGTAACGAGAGCACAATAGCCTTCTAATTGGCCTCTACCTGTGAATAATTAAATAGCCGCCGCGTTCCTGGATAAAACACCCACTGGATATTGAGGCTGTGAATCTGAACGACAGCTGTGTAAGAAAAGAATGAACACTTGAAAGAAGTAGAGATGATGTTAACATTATAAATATTATATTGGGCATCAAATAAGTGCTTCAGATCTTTTTCTGATCAAGGGCACTCATCAAACTGCACGTAGATGACAATTATTACTTTAAAGAAGCTAGAGAATGTAATATTTGAGAAAGGAGTCATGAAAGAATTAACTACACTGATTTTATTTTGTAGAAACTATTTTCACTCCATAATTGCTAGTAAATTTCTCAATTTATTACAAAGAACTGCAAGTAACCCATTGAATTAAAAGTGAAATTTTAACTGAAATAGTATTTTACTGTTGCAAATTTTTGCTGTGCAAAATATTAAAATATGAATTACATTTTCTAAAAATATTTTCTGACATAAACAAGAAATAGATCCCCACGGACTGGTTTCTGGGTCCTGTTGCTGAGAATGTAGTGCTATTTCAGATTCTGTCAAGTAGGACGCATAGCATTTAAGAGCTTTACAAAACATAAATCAAACTAAATTTCACTGTAGAATCTGTAATTCTGTGAAATGAGAAAAGTGTCTGAGCACTCGATTAATGCATACTTCTACAGAAAGCTTAATTTTCTGTAAATGTGCTTTAATAAATGGGAATATGTGAGTGAGTGAGAGAGGATGACTAATGTGAATGTAGAGATATGTGCTCTTGTCTTAACAGATGTCTGTGTTATTGCTCTATCAGTGATGATTCATTCAAGTGCATCTGTTCACTTTAAAGTAAATGTCCTCAAAAACACTTTCTGCTGTTATACTGTACTGTACGTACATCTGCGCATACGTCTACAGTACAGAAGCTGAGGTAATGTGGACCGAATACAAACAGAGATTTCAGTGAAGCTGTTTTAGATGTGAATATCTGCATGTTGTTTGAGTAAGCGTTAGAAAATATCCTGACGGATAAAAACATCCTAATCGAGAGGAATTTGTTTTGGTTTACAGGAGCACAATCAGTAAAATGAATTAATAAATTAATACTTTTATTCAGCAAGGACAGCTTAAAATACCAAGGTATCAGCAAAGACATTTAAAATATTACAAAAGGTTTCTATTTGAAATAAATTCTGTTCTTTTGAATAATGGGAAAAAAAATATTCACAACAAAAGCTCATGTGACACTGAAGACTGGGTAATGGCTGCTGAAAATTAAATAGAAAACGGTTCATTTTAAATGACAATAATATTTTAAAATAGTACTGTTCTTATTGTTTTTTTTAATCATATATATGCAGCTTTGGTGAGTATAAGAGACTTCTTTAAAAGACATTTAAAAAAAACGTACTGACAGTTTGTTGAAGCTGAATGAATCAAATTAATTCAATTAAGTCATATTTCTTTTTTATAATTTTAAGCATCTGCAAATTATGCCATCACTCATTGGCTCAGACTGCAGGACATCTTTTGAACATGTAAGTGGAAAGATGATGAACCCTGAAAGCTTCATGCACAGCTGGCTCTGACCTGTTTGACTTGACAGATGAAGTTGATGTTTTCTGGGCTGTTTTGAGGAATGACAGATAAAAACTTAAAGGTGAAGTATGCAGTTTCTGTGACCTAGCGCAATTACAAAAATACAACATATTTTCCAAACAATCTTGCAAACGCCCCTCTCGCTTGTCGAAGCTGAATATCTTTTCCAACATAACACGTCAGTCATGATAGCACAAAGTCCCTTTAAGGAAAGTCATTTCAATGACTTTACCAATTGGCGATTGGCTCTTTTATTTAGAAGGCGGGGCTTATTCCGCCATATTGAGCTTTGCCATTTCATAATCTGAAAACCACGTTCACCGGGCAATCCAACTGTCTCCATTGACTTTCTACTGCGAGAAGCTGCCTACTTGTCATTTCTGACTTATAACAAAAAACAAAACAATGTCTAAAAGCTGCTATGACAAGGTGTACAGCAAACAAGATAAACAACCCAGAACTAAAATTTTTATAAGCTAGCAAACCATAAAAGCCAGTCTTTAAGGGTACAAATGTGGATACAGGCAATTGGACGTGAAGCATCAGCTGGAAGAATGGGTAAATTGTGAGATCCTGACACTCAAAATTTCATCTAAAAAATATAATACGTGTGCAGTAAACATGTTGTCACTGATAAGTTAAATATCCAAATGTCAGTTTTATATATTATATTTCTGTAAGCTAAGCTATCCCTGTCTCCGATTACGTTCCCCTCCAGCGGGCGCAGTTCTCAGAGTAATATGACATGTTGCGCTCTCTCTCAGTTGCCTGTATCCTTAACGCTCGTTTGTTGGTCGACAGCTTATAAAAACTTAGCTCTTTTAGCTTGTTCTCTGTACACCTTGTCACGCAGCAGCTTTTAGACATTGTTTTGTTTTTTGCCATAACTCAGAAATGACAAGGAGGCAGCCTCTCGCAATGCAGTCAATGGAGACGATTGGATTGCCCCCCCCCCCCCGGTGTGGGCGTGGCCTAAATGCGCTCTGTCTCTATAGGTCGAGCTGGGCATTGATTGACAGATCTGAGCAGACTGCCTTCAAGGTTTTGATGATGCCTGAGACGCTCAATGTTTACACTTTTGGGGGAGATAAACCCATGGATACTAATAATAGTCTATGAACAATAAACTGGAATAAGAGAATGTATTTTAACATAAAAAGATACTTCACCTTCAAGGCTGGTCTAAAATAGCTGTGGTTAATGTTGTTGGTTAATACACATGAAAATGAAGTGTCATTACTCTCACCAGGTCATTTTATTCACTGGTCTGTTCACTGTACACTTCAGCCCCTCAGCTACATAATTTAGTAATTCTAGTGTATTGCATTAGTATAAATATTTATTTACATAAAATTATTGCATAATGCCAGGGAGAACATTGCACGGTATAACTGTACTAACCGTTACAGATGATGATGATTCTTGCTCCTGGATGTTGTTCTGATATGTGCTTTTCCTCCATCTGGAGGTGTATAAGTCTTGGAGGGAGGGCAGGAGTGCACCAATTATCCCTTCAGCCGTCCGGACTGTCTATTGCAGACATTTATGCCTGATTTAGAGGCCGAACCAAACCAGACACTTATAGAGGGGAATTGGACAGACTCATTGATGACTGTTATAGTCACACTATCTGCTGTCTATCTGAAAGTTAGTGATCCGCTGACAGACTGGGCAGGACACAGAGAGCTGGATCATTTTGTCCTAAGGATGTTCAGAGACGATGGTGTTGAATAGTCTGCAAAATAGCTTCCTTGCATAAGAGCCTTGCATTATCATTTATGAATATAGCTGCAAGCAGCAATATATGGAGTCCAAACAGAAACGAAAGAAGTAGGATATTAAATGCAAAGATGTTACATAACTAACCGACTTAAAAAGACAATATAGAACTTGGAATAATATCAAATGACAATATGCAGTATTTCAAAGCAGGACAGTTCAGACTCTTTGGCTTAAAGAGATAGTTCACCCAAAAGTTACAGTTCTGTCATTTACTCATCTACATGTCATTACACCTCTACGAATTTCTTTGTTCTGCAAAACACAAAAGAAAATATTTTAAGAGATCTCTCTTTTATTTGGCCATAAAATGAAAGTCCAATGGTCCAATGTTGTTTAGGACCCCACTGGCTTTCTTAGAATGGACAAAAACAGTTTAAACGTTCATTTTTGGGTGAACTATCCTTTCATATAGCATTTGATTGGTATTTAGTGTTTTGCAATGTTGAGAGAGAAAAAAGCACACAAATAATCCGCATCTGTGTTGAAGTCACATTTTAATATTACAATCAGAAATAATGATCGTAAAGTTCACAAGCTATAAACATGTATTTTAGCGTCCCTCATTCTGCAACAAATACTTTAAATGTAACGCTATTCAGAACAGGAATGACAAATACAAGTGTAATTCAAACATCATTTTTTGTGGGATTCATAATAAACAACATTTAGTATAAACACCAAGCCTAAATTGAATGATTTAAAGGGGATCTATTATGCAAAATTCACTTTTACATGGTGTTTGAACATAAATGTGTGTCGGCAGTGTGTGTATACAACCAGATCTAATATACACATGTGATTTCTTTTCTTGCATGTTTTCATTCACAGACATAACCGACTGTTTATGTGAACTGTGTGTGTTTTTGACATAACCTTGTGTGGATTTGACAATTGAAGCACAATAAGACGTGAAAGAGAACTTAGTTTAATACTCACGGGACGCTCCGTCTGACATCCAGCTCTCTGTGCTCGTGCTTCGGATGCGTGTTCTCAGAAAACCATTTATCAGAAATTTAGACTGATATGGCTTTAAAATGCATGCAGATAATAAACTTTCATGATGATGAAAACTGCAGATGATAATCAAAACCAAACAGATGTTTTAGTTTTTGGCAGAGTATCCGAGGCACAAGCTGTAAAGGCTCCGCCCTCTTCTGGAAAGGGGGCGGGAGCAGCTGCTCATTTGCATTTAAAGATACATGCATGAAAACAGCATGTTTTTCCTTCCACTCAAAAAATGTACAACAGGGTATAATAAATTATCTGTGGGGTATTTTGAGCTGAAACTTCACAGACACATTCCGGGGACACCTGAGACTTATATTACATCTTGTAAAAACGGGGATAATAGGTCCCCTTTAAAGTGAAACTGAAAATTCGCTATACAAATAAACTGGTACTGCTCTCGTTCTGCACAAATTCAAATGTGTGCAGTTTTTGAAGTTTTGCCTGCTTGACGTTAATTTCATTAAATTGCATTATAAGCCACTTTAGAATATAAGACACTGCGTGATAAAAAACGTGACTTATATTCCAGAAATAGGATGTATGAATGTATAAACCTGCTCTAATGATTTCAACCCAACAGCTTAAAAATTGTTGACCGCAGCTTCACTTCTTGGACTTCTAATAAAGCTCAGTCAGCCGAATCTCTGCTGCGGGATAAATGTAGTCTCCAGTGATCACATTGCATAAAATCGTTTCCACTCAAAGATACAAGCGTGTACAGTACGCAACGCATCTCAATAAGAGACCAAAACTAATCAACCTGAACTTTGAGCATCTGAACATATAATGAGTGAATCATATAACCACTGTGAAGTGATTCTTGATATTCAGCAGGAATCCAAAAGAAACGGCAGACCTCACGATAGTCTGGGCTTGTTGAGCACTGGAGATTGTGTTAATGTTTTACTGCTGTGATAAGTCTTGATTTATTTCCTTATTAAAATAAATGTATGTCTTCATCACCCTCTCACCTCCCCGGCTCGCTTCTTAATGGAAATTTGATTGTTGTGACAGTAAATTCCTGTTTGATGTGCTGTAACAAGACAGCAATTTCCTTAAGGAAATGATAGGCAAGTAATGACCAATGCACACACAATGGCTGAAGCTAATTTAGCATTGGATAATGGAAAGTTGTCAGTAGAGATATGTCTGTGCTTTTCAGTGGTGTGTGGAGCATTCAGACGTCCCTCTGTGGTTGCTTAGTTCAAGCTGAAGTGTGTCATTTCTGCATCACTACAGAATTGCAAAAATAAAGACCTTTAGGCTACCAAATGGGTTTTCTGAAGACTTTCATACTTTCACTTCATTAGTTTAAGCCATTGTTGCTTGCTATGCTTGGCTTGTTGTGTCTCACTTAAAGGGATAGTTCACCCAAAAATGAAAATTCTGTCAGTATTTACCCACCCTCATGTTGTTCCAACCCCGTAAGACCTTCGTTCATCTTCGGAACACGAATTAAGATATTTATGATGAAATCTGAGAGCTGGATCACTCCTCCATACTAGTCCATAGGCTTCTTCCAGGATTGAAACTTGCCGGCCTCGAAAAGTTATTAAAGACATCGTTAAAATAGTCCGAGTGACTACAGTGGCTCAATCTTAAGTTTATCAAGCGACGAGAATACTTTTTGTGTGCAAAAACAAACAAAAATAACGACTTTATTTCAACTCTTCATTTCCTTCTAAGTCAGTTAAACTAGTGTAACAGCGTAAGCGTCTGTTGTTGTACATCACACGCATCACACACATGACCAGCGTCGGCCAATAGTGAGCCTGCGTGTGACGTAGCTCTACCCAAACATACTAGTTTAACTGACTAGAGGCCCACGAGAAGGAAATAAAGAGTTGAAATAAAGTCGTTATTTTTGTTTGTTTTTGCGCACAAAAAGTATTCTCGTCGCTTGATAAACTTAAGATTGAGCCACTGTAGTCACTTTGACTATTTTAACGATGTTTTTAATAACTTTTCGAGGCCGGCAAGTTTCAATCCTGGAAGAAGCCTATGGACTAGTATGGAGGAGTGATCCAGCTCTCAGATTTCATCATAAATATCTTAATTCGTGTTCCGAAGATGAACGAAGGTCTTACGGGGTTGGAACAACATGAGGGTGGGTAAATACTGACAGAATTTTCATTTTTGGGTGAACTATCCCTTTAATACATTTAAGATGAAATGATCTTCTAATCATGGTTATTCCTCTTGTCTGTAGATAATTGCATGTTCCTGTGTTGATTGGAGTTAAGCGATTGGTTGATGATGAAACACCTTATGTGCTTAAATACGTCTGGTTGAAAGCAGATGTACAGACTCAAAATAAAAAAAAAATATTTTTGAATTTTATGTTAGTTTTATGTTATGTTAGTCACCTACCCTCAGGATATGTACATTTATGCATTTGACACCTTTTTATCTGAAAAAAGTACAGTAGTGTTGAAGGCATCAGTTATTTTAGTATAATTTAGATAATATTATAGTTTTTATTAATTATATTTTGCATTTGCATTTTCTTTTTTGTTAAAGTTTTAGTATGTTTTTTTCTTCAGTTTTTGTTTTTTAAATGTCGTTATTGTCTAGTTTTTATTTCAGTTTTAGTTATTTCAAATTTAAGTTTATTAAATTTTTTTTAAAGCAGCAAAACTGTATTTTTTCTTATGGTTTTAGTTTTACTCTCTGTTAATTATAATAACCCCGGAAGGCGTATATTTGTATCACTTCATACAGTAGTTTTGCAGGATATTCGAGCCCATGATATCACTGTTTTTAAGCTCTAATGTTTGAGCTTCAGGTATAAGCACACAAAAAGTGCTTTTCCATGCATTTTTCTTTTTTAAATAATTCATTTTTTTAACAATATAGTTGTTATACAATAGGTTCTCTGTGTGAGAATTATTAATGTTAAAGGTTTCCTTTTTTTCCTGATTTTTTTGGTGTGATAATTGTATTAAATCCACTTAGGGATGCGATATGACCTGCACCATACAAGTTGCACCCAGAATTTGAACCTAAAACAAAGGATTAAACACAAGACTGGACTCTGGGAAACAAGGTTGTTGTTGTTGTCGGCCAGGCCAGCACTGGCCTACATTGCACATGTATGCCACGGTACAGTGCTTAACCCTCAGGCAGATAATATTCACATTTCGATTAGGTTGATCTTTCCACCCGCTCTGATGAGCTCCGTGTTGAAGGTTTTGTTCTGCTTTGCATCTCATTTTATCATTTTAGTTTCATCTGCGGCTTCATTTGTAATTCCTGTAAAGACTAAGCCACTTAGAGTTGCAAGGAAGATTCGAATAAGCACCGTATCACCTTCAGTTTCATGAGAGCAACAGAACTATTACCAACTCAGTGCTTTTGTTGCCTCACTTAATATTTGCTCTTATGAGATCCTCTATATGATAAGTTTACTTTGTACGTCAGATCAAAATCTATAAAGAGGTGTGTTCTGCATAGAAGAATGTAAGGCTCATTGACGTACAATACTCGTGTCCTAATAGTCCAGACCGGCCTCTCCAGTCCCCCGGGGCCTAAAGTAATTGATCCTACTATCGTAAGCTCCATGCTAAACCATAATTGAACCGCTCGTTTACAGTAGAGCCACTGTCTTCTCTCTTCTCATACACACAAAAGTGGAGCAGGCTACAACTGTTTCCCTGCACAATGCTGCACATTCGCCGGAGCGTGTCATTTACTGTCCATTTCCATCAGTGCACACTGAACTAACTTTAGGGTTTGTTATGGGGAAGATAAAAAAATGGAAGCTTCCTTCAGTCCCACACTTCGCCACCGTGAGGAGAAAGTCGCGGTCCAGGCGGCAGAGCGTCGAGGGTCTGTGCGCAAGCACTCTTTTAGGGGTTTTGCACACTAGAACCTGGTTACTGGACGCGCAGTGTGTGTCTCTGCTGGAACAGACTCAGGCGGGACCCACTCCTCCTCCTCGTACTCAATCGCTCTGCTCTTTCTCTCGCACCTCCTCTGCAGATGGCGGGAATGAGGATACCATAGACCTGCAGAGCACCAGCTTGGATACCCTTCACAACTTCACTGGACAAGGTAAGCTGTGGTTCAGGTGCCGTATATGTTACAACCTAGCCTAGTTGCGACGTAAAAGGGGCACTTCGCACTGCTAAATATTCTTTCATTGCACCATTAAACTTAGTGTGTTTATCCCTCCTTGAGTATGAGCTCCAAATTTTCACTCTATCCTACTATACGAACTATATAACATATAACATCGAAAACTTTTTAAATACTGTAAATATTCAGTATATATATATATATGGTTCAATAAATTGTTCTGTTTCAAAAAATATATATTTCGGACTATTATTTCACGTCACGCTTTACAAGGTCTTAATACTTGCCCTACTGTACTGTTTTTTTAATTTTGCCACATGTCCGATTAATTACGTTCTTCATCTCATGTGTCCACCAATCCTGTAGGTGGCAGTATAGACAGTGACTGTGCCTTTGAGGGGGACTATGCTGTGCCACCACTTTCCATGGCTGAGGGGCTGCAGCACATCCGTATCATGGAGAGATTGTCCCGATCTCTGCCGTCATCACCTCTGCTCATCCACCAGGCCTCCAGACCTCTGCCGTCCGTGAGGAAGGTGTTCGGCATGGCCACAGGTACCGAACTCTCGCAGTCATGGTACCAGCATAGGGGGGTACTCAGGTGACACCATCGCATATCTGAAATGTTCTGGAAGTTTTTAATTTTAATACCATCATGCGAAGAGCCTGAGATGCTCCTTTTTTTAAAAAAATTGTATTTACACTTTCACATTTCCAGGGTTCTTAGAAACGGAAGTCGCCGTAGTAAGGTGAACTGAGTGGTGAATGGAAACCTCAACACATATATTTTTGCGCTCCCATTTGCTTCAAATGCAAAAAAAAACAACCCTGCTAATAACTGCAATTGCAGATTTTGAACAGAGATGGCGACAAAGAGGAAAAACTGCGGACTGCGGCTTCAACTACTAACCCATTTCCAGAAAAGTTGGGATATTTTGTAAAATGCAACAAAATCAAGAATCTGTGATTTTCATTTTTATTTAAAAATATATATATTTAAATTATTCAGTTTATTTGTATGTAACTGAGAAGTACAAAGAAAAGATTTCCAATGTTTTCACAGACCAACTTAATTGTATTTTGTAAATATAAACACATTTTGATTTTGATGGCTTCAACACACTCCAAAAAAGTTGGGACAGGGGCATGTTTACCACTGTGTCACATCACCTTTCCTTTTATTGCACTTTTTAGTCGTTTGGGAATTGAGCATACTAACTGTTGCAGTTTTGCAAGTGGAATTTTTGCCCAATCTCACCTCATACAAGACTGCTCAACAGTCCGTGGTCATCGTCTGGTTCTCGTTTTCATGACGGCCATACAGTACATTTTCATTAGGAGACAGATCTGGACTGCAGGTGTATGTCTATGAAACCCATCTGTTGTAGCACGTGCAGAACGAGGCCTGGCATTGTCTTCCTCTTATAACCATAAACTTCCCAGCAAAGATGTCATATTGATGGCAGTATAACAAAAAAAATAACACATCTCATATGTTTCTCCTAGACAAAAATGAGGTTTCTTTAAGATCTAAAAGGAGACTTTTGCTTGAGTCTCCTGCTTCTCACGCTTGTCTCCTGAGACAAAAACTAACACTCTAATACGGAAAGTTGTTTAAAGTTTTAGAAGTTCTCGACAACATCACACACTGTGCTCAGATTTTTCTTTTTAGCTAGGAAAACTGTATCGTCATTCGTCACATTTGTCTACTTTAAAGTTTATAAGAGACCTCAACAACATCACACACTGTGCTCAGATTTTTCTCCTATAATATGTATATGTGCAGCCTCTGAAGTCTTTAAAGAGATTACAGCACGAGACTCTTTTTCTCTCAAATATTTATGTCTCATTTGTGTCTATTTTTATTTCTCCTAAGAAAGTTAAGGACTGAAAATGCTGTTGAAATGCATCTGAAATGCTGCTAGTAAAATGAGATATGAGAACTAAGTCTCCTGAGCTTAGGAAAAGCAACCACTTAGAAATACATTTTCCTCTGGGATGTCTCTGTACAATCCCAGTACACTCCTCCATGCAGTGGTACCTTCACACATTTGTAAGTCACTCATGCTGTTTGCACTGATGACGAAGAGAGATGTTTGCTTTTGCACCTGTCGCTGATGAAAGTCTGATGGGCCCTTAGGTCTTTGGGACTGAAAACTCGATGTCCATTTTTCCCAAAACCATGCTGAAACGTGGACTCATCTGAACATATTCCCACTGTCTTCTAGACTGTCTGAGATGATCTCGGGCCTGGAGGACTCGACAGCTTCTCTGCATAGAACTGGCCTTTTCCTTGCGTAACAGATTCAAGTTGCATTTCTATGCATCAGGTGACTGTGTTAAGTGACAACGGTTTTCTGAAGTACGCCCGAGCCGCATGATGATTAACAGAGCCGCATGATGGTTTCTCATGCTGAGGACTCAAGCTCACGCACATTCAACAGAAGTCTCCTGCCTCGCCATACATGTACTGAGATTTCTCAGGATTCCCCGAATCTTTTCCTAAATTCTTTGCAATCTTGCCGTGAGAAATGTGATTTTTGAATTGTTTAACAATTCTCTCGTGAAATTTGGCACAAAATGGTGAGCCATGACACACCATTGCTCGCAAAGACTCAGCCTTTGCTGGATTCTCCTTTTATGCCAAACACGCTACCCTCACCTATTACCGATTCACCGTCTCATTGTAATGTGGACTGTCTCAAAACAGTTTAACTTGGATAATCTGTAATCTTTTCAGAGTGTGTTGAAGCCATCAAAATCTTAATTTGTTTATATATACTAAATACAATTAAGCTGATCTGTGAAAACATTGGAAATCTTTTCTTTGTACTTTAATCTGTTAAATAAAGGTTCAAGAGAATTAACAAATCAGATTTTATTGCATTTTACAAAATGTCCCAATTTCCTGGAAATGGGGTTGTAGTTTTCTGTAATTTAATGCCAAGGTAATATAACACAATGTATTATTTGAAAAGACTGTTACATTTGTGCTATGTTGTTATATAATGCATTTTTAAATGTGCGGTTTGGGTGTCTAAATGCTTTAGGGTCAGTGTATTTGCTGTTGCATGTGTCCACTAGGGTGTGCCAGCCACATACTCCTGCTGAAGCTTGAACAGCAGGATGCCATTTTAATGATTGTGTGTATTTTGTGTTTGTTTGCAATCATTTATCAAACATGAAAGTGTCTGACTGTTGGTTTAGACACAAAAAAAGAGTTCTCATTATAAATGACAGCATTCTTTATCAAGAAGAGTCGATCCTTGCACTTTCATCTGTTGTGAAATCAAGTGCATTGTGGGAGTTTTACTGAAAAGGACAGTGGTGTTGTCACTCAGTGGATCTGTTATTGCTGTTTGTGATGTTAATGTCTCTTACTGCTCTGATTTAAGGTTCACTTTCATCCAGATTGGATCATTTGTTTCAGAGTTTGAACTTTGTACTTTATAGTTTACAGAAAACAAAATGGCAGTAGTGTCATTTGTATAAAAAGAGGGGAAAGGGAGAAAGATAATGTTCTCCCACCCGCAGATACTTACTATCCATGAGCCAATACTTTTAACAATTTAATTCCAGAAAGCGACCTAAAAGATGAATGGTTAGTGAGTCATCTAAACCTTGTTTAGGAGCCTCAGAAAAGTGTTTTTACCAATTTACCAACTTCTACATTCGCTCCCAGCATAAATTGCAGTGTGTTTTTGCCGACTGATTTGTAATTCTCCAGTGTAAGCAGTGTTGCAGAGCATCTAATCTCTGCTAATGAAAGTCAGGCCTCTTTATGAGCGCGTTTCATCCCGTTTTTCATGCGTTTTCTGCATATTCATGAGAACCTAATCAGGTTCTTTTGCATTTAAGAACCATTCTGTTATGGAGAAAATATACCATGAGCTGAGAATTAAACGGGTATATGTTCAGTAAAGATAGATCAAAGAAAACCATGTCCTTTGTGGTGTTAAAATGATACAATGAATGATCTTCTATATATTATATTGGATCTTATATAGGATATATTTGGACCTGTTCTACTTTGTCACTTTGGTTTATAATTCGATGAAAACATACTTGTATTCACAGTTTAATTTCACCCAAATGGCCACATAATGACTTTCTAAATGGAAGATGGCTATTTTTTTTTTTTTTACTTTATTACTTCTTAGATAATCTTTCATATTTCAAATAGATGTCTTTTCTTCAAATCAGGTCACTATTTGAAAGCTTGCCTCATAGTGTGACAAGACAACATGCCCTGCTAAGGGAACTGCACCTCTTTTTTTCTGGGTAATTGCGATTGGAAAGATTCAATACATTTCAATTTTTGTTGACATAGTCAAGGTACGTGTCTTTCCGCCTGTATTGCATTAAATGAATAGAAATTTCAGGCAGTATTTGTTTATTTATTGCTCTGTTTGCAGAGTATACACCTTAGGTCAGAAGCATGAGGCCATAACAAACCTCTTTAGGCGATAGATTTAGTTGCAAATGTTTGTAACATGAAATCTGATGTGGTGTTATTCAGGTAACTAGCTATAAACATGTCAGTTTAACTAGATGTAGTTAACTTACCCAGCAAGCCTGCTCTGTCCTAAACATTTTTAGCTGACGCTGAATGTTTAGGTAAATTGCATTAAATTGAGTGCGTCTGTGCGTTGCATTAAACAGTAAATTGCATTACTATATGCAGCTTTTAAAAAAAAGGTGCATATAGTAATGCAATTTACTGTTATGTCAGCTATAGCAAATCATGCGAAAGAATGCAATACTTGCAACTAGAAAAACGTCTTTTCTGATGTAGTAAACTTGCTCGGTCGCTCAGCTGGTACAGCACTGTACTCGTGATGTGAAGCGCTCGGGTACGAGTCCCGTGAAACACCTGTCACAATAAAAGAGATCAAAGACTTGTAGAAGCAAGTTAAAATGCCATGGTCGCTTCAGCAAATCTATTTTTATCTCACATTTGCTTTTAACACTATCTGTTAGGTTTAATGTTGGTTATTTTTTAAACTTTTAGCACCACTCAATGGACATTTCATTTCCGAACTGCCATAATACGCACAACAACCAACGTACGTGATTCAGGGTGAAATTACAGATTCAGTGTCATCGGTTTTAGATTAAACTGAACACACTTTTAATGTCACTTTAAAAATGTTGCAAAATGTGCAGAACAACATCATATTTTGCATAAATGTCACCAGAGGCACGTTTTTCCAATAACCCTGGTTTGAATAGTTGCATTGAATTGGGACATGAAACTAAGGGCCCTCATAAACTCGGCACAATGCAGCGCCAGGTGCAAGTGTTTTTTGCTAGTTTCAGCCTGACGCAGTTTTCATTTTCACGTCCTGCGCCACGTTGTTGAAATAGCAAATGCATTTGCGCCCATCTGTTCGCCCATGGGGTGCTGGTCTGGAGACGAGGTGTGTTCAGGCGCATTGTTGGCGCGTTGGTGCTATTTTGAGGCAACTGAAATAGACTGTGCCATTGACCAACAAAAGCCTTGTTATTTAAAGAGCGCATTAGTAATATGAGCCTATAGGCGGGTCCAGAACATAGGTACACTCTGCTTATTACACACACAGGGACGCACAGCAGCACACAAACATGTCAAATATTAAAAATAAAAGGATTACAATGTAAAAGATTAATATTGCGTAGATAAAGATATGGTGGAATCCGGCTTGTCCCGTGGATGGTCTGCTTGCTTTAACCTCGTGCACGAGCAGATCCGCTCGCTCTCTGAATGCTCTGCGCTCAGTCTTTCCGCTTGCAAATTCCATCATGGCGCAACGCAACTGGCTTTTAAAGGGAATGGGAGATGAGACTCTAGTTGTTTTTTTTGCATGTTACGCCCGAAACATTAAGAGAATAGGGACAACCCTTTTAGACCTGGCACGTCGACCATTTTTCCTGTGGTTAAACTAGCAGTTGAACTAAGTGGATTCGGACACGCACTAATGCACTTGCACCCTGTGCTTTAGACCATGCGCTTAGATCATTAAAATGGGGCCCTAAGATTGCATAAGCATTGCATATATTTGGTTCATGTTTAAAATACAACAAAATAGCTGGGGATGTCATAGCCATGGCCTGGCACATTGAGTTGGGGTGCCCATATGGGAAATGTGATTTTGAATTCAGCTCACATTTTCTAATCATGTCCCCCCAACTCCTCTCATAATTTAATATGGGATGTGCACTGTAAACAATTTTTTTTAAGTTGAAAATAAAACAAAGATTATTGAAGTACTTGTTACAAGAAAATACTATTTGCATTTTTCTTCTTGTTTCAAAATTTTGTCAGTGTGATTCTTGATGATAATACAATAAAAGTGAAAAAAGGACAAACGTAAGTGTCTTTCTTTTTTCTCCTTCTTTATCTCTCTCATTCCATTTGTCTGATTACCTAGTGGTGAAGAGCAGCAGAAAATGGCAGATTGTATCCATCTCTTCAGATTTGAACAAAGCCCAGCAAGAGAGCAGTGACCTTTTTAACAGATCAATCCCATCCTGATTTAAGCGTCCCGGGGCGAGGCGGGGGGTCCGATGCCGCCCCTCCTCCATCAGTTCAGCCTCAGTGAGTATAGAGAAGGTGTGCAGACGCCTACCCTGAACAACCACTAGATCTTGATTGAAAATGCCACAAGGCCTTTGTTTTCGCGGGTTGAATTCTGTTTCTGTCAGGTGTGTTGCTGCAACGTCAGTAAACTTCTGTCGACACTTGCAGGGAGGCACTTAATTCACCTCTGAGTCAGATAGCGCTCCCCGATGTGGCTTAGCTGATTTATTGAGATTTCATAAGGCTGTATGTGTTGTCTGTTGAGGCCGCTTTGTCATTTCGTACTGCTGGAGTCCAGTGGTGAAGAAATTGTGATAAGGGCCAGTGAGCATTTGAGAGACAACTTGTTGATACCTCAAAGTGCACTTACACTACAAGATTACAAACATAGGGAACAGGATATGTCACACTCTGATACTCTTTTAATCAATAAAAAAAGCAAATAATAAATTACAAATGTGACAACCTTTACTCCAATATTCAGCAATGCTGTAATGTGTGACTTTGAAATGTTTTTTTTGTTTGTTTTGTTTTTTGATTACTTGAGACAGAGGCACATTTCCCTATTTGATTCTTATTAACAACATCCTGATTCAATTCATTTCCAGTTTCAATTTGATCCAATTTGATTCTGATTCATTGAGTAGAAAATTCTCTCACTGCTAATGCTATAAACTATACAGGGCAGTGTTTCAGACAGATTCAAATGAGTAACCTGTCTTTTTGAGTTCATAAGATTTGCTCGTGTTGGGAATTGAGTTACACCAATCGCACTGTATGTTTTTGATTCACTGAAAAGAATCAGTATATTAGAGTCATTTGCTCATCAGTCTACCTGCACTGGATTCATTTTATGTTTGTTTTTATTACATCACATGCAGTATAGGTGTTGAACTTACATTCACAACTCTAATAAGATATTAATATACACATTTATTTTCCTTACTATGCATGATCATATGGTCAGTTGCATTTGATTATTTTCATTAAGGATTGTTTTTTTTCACCCTGTTCTTCATGAACTATCCACAATAGATTTTTGAGTCTTTTTCGGGAATCACTGCTCTATTGTGATCCCCAGTGTTGCTGATTTGTGTTGAGCAGGATTCACTCTGGACTTCAAGGCTCACATCACCCTCCTTTTCCAAACTCAAATTAACTACCATAATCAATAGCTTTACTGCTATCCCTATAGATCTCTATGGAATTACATTTTCCCTCAATGCCCATTAATTGGCTTGATGAAATTACACCTCCTCCTCGGCTGTCGATCTGCTTCCACTTTTCCTCCTCAATCCATACCACAATTACAGCGCAATGATTAGCCCTTTTTCAGTTCGCAGTAACTCTTCCTGTGTACATCCAGTTCCTCTCTGCATCCATGAAGAAGGACATAGCAAAAGACTACAAACCTGGTGCTGAGATCCATCTGAGGTGGTTTGATCACAAGTGGTCGGGTGAGACACGTTGCAGTTTACACCTCATAGTAACTTGTGTCTCCTGTGACCAAGAACAACCCTGACCTATTACAACAAAGAATGGGATGTTTCTAGCATAATTCTCAGTTATTTTTAGTGCAATATCGATATTAAGTGGACAGATGTGCTTTACAAGATCTGTGTCACTGCATATTGTTAAAACTCTTGTTTCAACCAAGAAGTTGATTTACAGCGAACAGGCGTTGCATTATGAATACCCACAAATCTTAAGGCAAGACAATACAGGTAAATAGGGTAATATATATATATATATATGTATATATATATATATATATATATATATATATATATATATATACAACTAATAGATATCACTTCCCTCATGTTGATTAATCACAATACATTAAGACAAAAGTTTTCTTAAATGTTTTTTTTAATAAGTGATTATGTAATTAAATATGCAGTAATCTGCATTCATTTCCAGGACAGAAATCTGAACATTGGATAAAGACCAGTTAAAAATTATTTTGTTGATAATAGAGTGAAATCCCCTTTGTAAAAAATCTTTTGGACATTTAGTTTTATCACTCCATAAATCCAAAAATACGGTCAACAGTCATATATCAGGCGAATGAACAGACCCCTTCCCTTTAGAATATAAATAGGAAAAAAATTACAATTTTAAGGCAGCATGAACACTTACTTTTTTAAGTTAAGTTAAGACACTAATAAAGTGTTATTCAATAAACACCAACATGTGTATTTGGTATTTTCTCTCCACTAGTCTGAAAGAAGAAGCAAAATAACCCGAAATCTCAAAACTGACCAAATGCCTGAAAAAGCAATTATTTTGCTTTTAGTGTCTTGCCTTAACACCAGGAGTAAACATGGTCACAGCTCAGGGATGAGCTCAGAAAAGGATAATTTTAAAGCTTTTTATTTTCTCACTTCATCTCCTTTGGCTTCTTCAAACCGCTTCCCAATTACGCCCCCATCCCCCAGCTCCCAGATCCTCCCTCAGCCAGTCATTTGTTCAGCTAAATGGAAATGTGACATTTACGGCTGGAATTCTGCTTAGGTGAAGAGGAATGGAGTAAGTCCAAATGATAAAAAGATGACTGTTAAATGAGGAAGAGCTCATAAAATTAGAAAGGCACAGACCTTGATGATGTAGTTTCCACTTAGAAGGAAGTCTAGCGTTGTTTTTAAGCCTGTAAAATGTTATTTGGGCCAGTTTACACAGAACGTGCTTTTCCTTTCCATTTTAATATTGTTTTTTTAATGTAAACACTCTAGATGGACGTATTTGACCGTTGCACTCCCGTCTTTTCCTGCGTCTCTAGTAGGGATGTGACAGTGAGGACATTTTCCCACCAGTTAATCGACGTGTGACAGCACCGGTAATACCGGTATAACCGGGGGAACTTGGGACGTTGGAGTTCTTAACTCTTTTGCACCTTGCTTTTAAATCTCTAATTCTAATTCTAATGCCACACAGGCATTCATATCGGAGCATTTTCATTGAATTCCTTTGGCGCTCCGAATTAGCGGCAATTCGAGGCCGGCAATTGCTTGAATAGTGGGATCATTGTTATTCTTAATCAAAAACACAACTAGATAAAACACAACTAACCCTTTGCAGGTTCCCTTTTAGCATTGGGTTTAAATACAAAATGTTGGAAGCCTAGTGTCTTGCCTAGGAAGACCTCGCATTTTCCCACTTCACTGACTTGTGTTTCACGTCTTTAACAGCAAAAACGTGTTCTGTGTGATTGGCCCCTTAAAAATAAAGGTTTTAAACACAGCGATGCCATAGAAAAACCATTTTGGGTTACCCAAAGAACCTTTTCGTGAAAAGTTCTTGAACCTTTTTTCTTAGTGCAAAGAATATTTAAATAATGTGAAGAATCTTTTCCACTATATAGAACCTTTTGTGGAATGGAACGATTCCAAAAGGAGGTTTTCGCACTGACGCCATAAGGAACCATTTTGGTTTCCCAAAGAACCTATTAGTGAACAGTTCCCAAAATAACAAAATGTTTCTTATTGTGAAGAACATTTTAATAATCTAAAGAACCCTTTTCCCCTATTAAGAACCTTTTGTGGAATGGAAAAGTTCCATTGATAATAATGGAACTATAGATGCTAATTAAGAACCTTTATTTTTAAGAGTGTATATTATTGTACCGTGACCCTGATATCAATATAGTATCGTGTCATTTGATCCCAGCGGATGCCCATCCTTGCAATCCATTATTGTAAACGGAGGCAGTTGCATTTATATCAGTTGACAATATAAATTACAATACAGCTTTGCTCAACCACAATTGATTTGTTCTTAAATTCTGGAGTAAATAATAGGCCTACTATCTCTTCAAGTGTTTTTTTTTATTGTTTAAATACACAGACTACTCAGTGCAGCATGCGGTATGTTCTCCATACAGTGCATGTACAGTGAAGTGTTTATCATGCAGGGCTGGTGCTTGACATTCAGAGGACAGAGGGACATCGAGTGATATTAAACACATACATCTCTGTCCGTTTTACCAGAGCAAAGACAGCGCAGAGACTGGAATCAAGGCTGTCGGAAAGTTAGATAAATACTGGCCAGATTGCATACTATAGCATTCAAGTCACATTTTGGCCAGACTGAACTGTTTGTTTGAATCAATGATGCGTTTAGGCTTCTTGATCTTTAATATTTTATGTCTTTATTTAAGAGCATCAGACGCTAGCAACAACAACACAGTGAGTCTGATTCCTGTGTTAAGCTTTAGAAGTGGCATTTGAGACAAATCATTTTGACACATCACTCCTTTAATCATAAAGAAAAAATACTATGAGGCATATATAATGTAAGTTATGTGGGAGATTTTGTATTTAAAAGCAGAAATGTGAAACTTATATATTACATATTTAATAAATCACTTACATTCATTTTTCTGTTAAAACCTGTCTATCGGTTTAGCTGTAAAGGTGTTTAAAACAATTTCTACAAATCACTTTTTTATGTTGTCATGCCAACAAAGCTGTAAAATTGCATATAACTTTACACAGAAAAAGTTTTTTTTTTTTTACAGTCAAATAATATTTACATGTATATAGACCGTATTGTGTTTTCTTGTGGTTACACTATTGTAATGTTCAGGGTTATTATAGTAACAAAATCTATACTGAAATAATAATGTATAAAAAACACATATATAGATTAAAACAAAATATACAAAAGATTAAAACTTTACAATTAAAATGAAAATGGACAATAAAATAAAGACTATTGCAGACTATTAAATAATAAAACCTATAAAATCATCTTAATGATACTACAATAACACACACACACGATTCTTTTGTGAATTAAAAATTCGGTCTTTGTGTGCTCCACTCAGACTTTGTGAAGACTTTCATTTTAGAAATAAAATACACAAAAGAGGATATTTTGTAAAAGTAAGTTTCTATTTTGTCCATGCAGTAAAAATCAAAGGGGTCATAGCCAAAACAACATTGGAGCCCATTGACTTTCACTGTATGAAAAAAACCCCCACAAGTAATAATACAAGTTTTAACCCTTTATTAGTACAACACTGTTTACATATAGCACAAAAACCATTGATTTTCACCCCTCCTTCATATAGGTCCAAAAACGAATAAATGGAAGATAGAGATAAAGTGAAAGTGTGTGAGTTGAACATGGACAGATAATTTGATGAATGGACTTGTAGTTGAATAAGCAGTTAGTTGGCATTTCCAAGGGTGACGTGAGGTATGAGGTAAGTATCAGACCCAGAGCCTCCAGTCTCTCCGTACTCATTCCAGCGCCACAGTGTCCCTCTCTCCCTGTCTGCCTCTCTCTCTCTCTCTCTCTCTCTCTCTCTCTCTCTCTCTCTCCCTCTCTCTCTCCCTCTCTCTCACTCCCCCTCACCACTTTACCAGCCTCCTCCCCAGTGGTTACCATGACAACAGCAGCACTGCACCATTCATGGACTGTAGCGGTAGACACACATTCCCCCTCTCTCTCTCTCTCTCTCTCTCTCTCTCCGCTCGCATCAATCGCCGCTCTCTCCAGTTCTGTCGAAGGGATTCTCCCGAGTGCGAGAACGACAAGGTGCCAGGCTTCCTCAGGAAAGCACGCTGGGAAAAACTTCGTTTTACGGTTCATTCAAATCCGAGGAATGATTCTTCCCTGATGCCTTGCCAGTAAAGCGCCTTCTGCTCGACCCTCGATCTTCCAGTGGACTCTCCTGGAGGAAATAGCCGCTGGTGTGTGTCGGGACGTTGTGCTGTAGTGCGTGTGGATGAGCTGGCCATCGTTGAGACGCTCGCAGGGGCTGTTCGTGTCCGTGGACGGAGAGGGAGGACAGATCTACACCCGCCTGCCATCCCAATGCGGGATTTGGGTTGAGCATGGTGAGCTACTGAACCCCACCCTCCACATATCTCCTTACCTAACCTCTCTCTTTCTGCCTTTCTCCAATCTCTCTCCTCCCACACACACATACGCACCAAATCTGTCCTAAACTGCTTGAGCTGTGGGTATGTGAAGATATGGACGGGCGCTGTAGGAGTCAGAAGATGTTGTCGGCGGTATGAGCTCTTCGCTTTTGCGCCCGTAATTGATTGTATCTGCGTGTTGGAAGTGCCAATGCCATCCAGATCGTTTTCATCTGAAAGATGTCAGCTGGTGTGAATGAGTGTTTGTGCTGCAGAAAGGACAGGCTGGAAGTGATGATGCTGGTCTGAGGACCTGTGGGAGGTGGAGTGTGCTGCAATGTTCTCAGCTTGATGGACTTTTCTTCAGTTTTTTCTCTTTATGCATGAGTTTTTGCCCACCATTTCAAGGGATCGAGGTGCGTGATTTGTTTGCTGAATTGTACCCAAGCATCTTCTGTTAGCATTTGTTTATTTGTGTAGTGTGGTTGCATGGGTCTGTTAGCTTCTCATACTGGTTGTAAAGTCTCAAGAGGGCAGCTCTATTGCTAATGATTAACCAACAATCGGTGGAGTGCAGATTTGCGCCAGTTATCGCCATTTACAGAGTCGCTTCTGCTAAATTCTGATGTTTAAAGCAATATTATCACCTTCCAAGGTCATGATAGAGTTAAAGTTTAATGGTTGACGTAGATTTATCGTGAAGAATTTTGTCAGGCAGGATCAAACAGGGTGTGACTAGGGCTCAAAAACACCATTGTGGCCTTTGAAGTAAACAGTTTCTTTAGGACAAAGTCCCTACAGATTTTTTTTTTTAAGTGATAGTTTCCCAAAATATAAATTCTGTCATTTCAAACCCTTATGACTTTCTGTCTACACAAAAGTAGATGTTTTGCAAAAGGTTCAAGCCGCTCTTTTTCATACAATGAAATTGAATGGTGATTTATACTCTAAAATTATCCAAAAATCACCTGAATCTTCTGAATTTCCCATATCATCCATTCGCCAACAATATTCAGTAAAACATCCTCACACACAGCATGTTGTATATGTATATGTTATGCATATGTTATGTTATGTCATATATTGCATATAATTTATGGGCATCCGGGTTATTGAAATCACTTTTGAATGTGTGCACACTTTGCGCTTTCGCTGTGTAAAGGCCTTTATATACGGGCATTAGGGAGCCGCTGTCAACATGCGGGTGTTGAAATCGCTGTTAATGTGCGCTCGCGGTTTACTTTCTCTTTTGTGATCACTGTACTCTGTGTATAGGGAGCGGTGGTATTGACCACACATTTTACAAGATAAGATGTTTGTCAGTGATGTTTGTCACACCAAATCCTTCGCCATCGTCTTGTCAGTCATCTCTCGTCACGTGATAAGTGAAATCTGAATCCTGCTGTATATGGAGCAGACGCTTTCAGTCTATAACTGTAGCGTCCATTGTCCAACTACTTTAATGGGTTTTTTAAGGACATTGGGGACGGTGCCGCGATTCTGTTGGTCTAGCATGGATTTTTATTTAGTTTCAAGTAATTCACATTTCTTAGTGTTTTTGACTCAAAAAATTCCATTAAAAGGAAAATAGTCAAAATACATTTTTCCCACTACCACCTTTTATGGTGTTTTATTTATGTATTTCCCTGGAAGATGGAAATCCTACTGTTTTGGAATAAGGTGAAAAAATCAATTGTGGATGAACTATCTATTTAAAGCTACGGTCTTTCTTCATAGAGGTATAGAATCATGAATACCCACAAAAATCACATCAATCAATTTTGTATGTCCAAGTTATTATTTCAAGTGTTTCTTATATCTAATGGAGAATAAAAGAATAATCAAGGATTAATATTTGTTTATAGAAATTGACGCTGGTTGTTCGGCAAAGGTACATTTTGTTCTGTGAGACGTAACTCGCATAGTACTAAATGTTCTGATTTCTTAAGTTCTCAGCACAAAGCGTCCAGTACTAGGATTAAATTTGAAATCTCTCCTCCTCTCTGCCCCCTCTTCTACATTTTGAAATTCTCTGGGTCTGAAAGGTACAGCATTGCTGTTGTACAGCTAAAGTTGCCCAGGCAATGTGTTAACAAAATCAGTAGGAGGCTGGCGTCCAATGTTTTCAGTCACATTTAGTTCAAATGGAGTTTTTCGAGAAGAAACATCAAACAAAATCTCTGTTCCAAAACCTACTGAGCTGTCTTGCTGCCTACTGCCTACATAGACGACGTCCTTATAAGGTCCTTATAAACCGTCATGGAACGATCAAATGACTGATTTGGAATGATCTACATAGACACGTAATACATAGAATGTTCCAAATTATGTTGAGCGTTCTACATTATAAGTACCTGAATTGAAATGCTCTACATAGACAGTGTACTCCATGTAGAGTGTTCCAAATCACGTAGTGTTCTAAACAATAATTAGCTGATTTGAAACACTCTGAATATACAGCGTAGTGTATGTAGTGTTCCAAATCATGTGGAGTGTTCTAAATGATTAGTGCCTGATTTGAAACACTCTGCGTAGACAGTGTAGTATACGTAGTGTTCCAAATCACGTAGTGTTCTAAATAAGTTCCTGATTAAGAACCCTCTACATATACAGCGACAGTGACAAATAGTGGTCTTGCAAAAGAGACTCAACAATTGATTCCGATTGAGTTTGATGGTGTGATGTTAAGAAGAAAAACATATAGCAAAAGTCCTCAAAATAATTATCAAAAATCCTCAATATACTTCAATATTGAATGAATTCTATGTTTACAATCAACAATTTTTTTTTCTGTCATGTTGGATACATTTTCACAGAGCTTGTTGCAGTGCATTATGGGATTGGCTTCTCATTTAAGGATACATTCAGTGTTGCCTTTATAATTTTGCTAAAACAAGTAATCTTACGAGTCAGCATCATTAAGAAACCCATTGGATCAGCTTTAAAGCCGGGACTCGGGAGCGCACCATCGAGGGCGTACAATGCCTCCATAGGCAGCTCTCAAGGATTTGGAACAGAGAAAGAGAGAGAAAAAGCGCTAGAAAGGTTCCCCGAAAACAGACGGAGAGAAATGGAGATGGAGAAGGTGGGAGAAATGGACAAGAAAAGAGAGACTGAGTGGGAGCAAGAGAAGGACAGAGAGAGAGAGGGAGGAAGAGAGAATTCTGCAGTGTGCCATTAATAGTCTGGATAATGATTTGCTTACAAAACAGAGCTGTGGGATTAACAGTGTGTCGGATCTTTTTCCCACAGCTAATACTGATGTTACGGAGCTAAGCTTCCATTGGCTAGCATTCGTGAGTGTTTACTTTCACCATAATAAATGCATGTTCTATATAGAGTGATTGACTGATGCCGGATGCTTAGAGAGAATGGTGGCTGATGAAATATAATGACGGCATATGCAATCTACACATTATTGAATTTAGATGCGCACTTATTTTACACATACTCAAAATCAATTTACACAGATGGCTTTTAAGTTCAAGTCTTATCAAAGGCCGTAACCAATTGTTTTGTTATGTTGTAATGGACACAAATGTCCTATTCATTTACAGAAGTTGAAGAATTAAAGGGATTTGAAGAGATCTAAGGGAATAAAAAAGAAAATAATAGATAATTGGCTCATTAAATATTTTTTTTTTAACTTACTAAAAGTACGTACAATTCAATGCATTTTCCAGCTAAAATGAACACTGGTTGCATTAAAACACCAACAGCTTTTATTCCTTTTGACACAAATTATGATCACAGGGGAAGATTATTGATTAATACAGACTTATTTTTTTTGCATTTCTGTATGTTATGATCTCAAAAGACTTATACCATAGTCAGTGCATGATTTGTACGCTAAAACATTTTGACATTTGCATCACAACAGCCGCTCCAGATGTTTGTCTATTGTGATGTAGTAAACTTATTTAGCAGAGGCATCGCCAGAGGCATGTTTTTCACAAAGAGCCTGGGTTGAAAGTAATGCATTTGAATTATGTGCAAATAATGTTTTTATTTTAAAATGTGCACCCAATATTAATCATATCCCTAGTATTATGAAAATGGCTCCATTAATGTTTCTTGCTTTGACATTCAATTACATTTACATTTATGCATTTAGCAGATGCTTTTATCCAAAGCGACTTACAAGAGAGGAACGAAACCATTTGTTTAAGAGAAAACAACATTCGTAATATACAAAGCCAAGTTTATTTGACAACTAAAGTAACTTTTAAAACGATTTGTTATCTAACAACACAGAGAGTGGCGTGTAATGGAGTGCATCCAGAATGTCAAACATATTGGAGGGACTTTCTTTCTTACTGGGTGAGTTCATGTCAGCGTTTGTAATGGTAATTGTGCTGTGTGAGTGTGTGTGCTCTCACAGCTATTACTTGTGCCTTGGTTCACTAAACATTACACTGCAGATCTGCATACCAGCGTGTCTGATTAGCCACTTTACCAATTCTCACCTTCAATATTTCCACCTGCTCATTTCCTCCATGTTACTCAGTAATAGTCTGTGTGTTCATAGAAAGAGACTGCTGATTTACCCAGAAGATTTTGTTCTTAGTCGTATGACAGAAATGGCATTTCAAGCTATCTGAGTTTTTATTTTGTTGATGGGACGTTTGAGAGTTTCACTCTTGAGTGAGTGCTCGGTTCTTAATGGATGCTCAGTGTATTTGTCACACCAGTGTGTAGCAGCCCGACTCCCCATCTCTTGGCTGATAGTTCTGTGTTTCTCTCACACACGCAAAGAGAGAGAAAGCGAGAGTCTTGCACATAGAATTGACGTGCTACATATGAATGCTATTCTTTCTTGTTTTTTTCTTGAGTTCTTTCAGAATTATTCAGCCTTAAGAACAGGCAGAAGCCACTGGCGGCTCGTTGCTTCAGTGGGCGGGAATAATGAGCAAGCTGCAATCTCATTGGCTAGCGCTCACCTATTACATAAGGAGTGTCCACGTTTCAGCAAATCAGTTCGAGTGAATGCAGATTATGTAATTAATATTCATGAGCCCAGCAGCTCATCAGGCTTTAGCGCATGTTATTTTATTATTAGTAATAGTAGAATTAGTAGCAACCAAGTAGTAGTATTATTGTACCTTTTTTTTGTTGGTAACACGTTACAATAAGTTTCCATTTGTTAACATTAGCTAAAAAATACTTCTAAAGAATGTATTAATCTAAGTCAATGTTCATTTCAATCTTTACTAATACATTATTAAAATATAAAGTTGTATCTGTTGTTATTATTTAATGGACCTGAGCAAACATGAAACAACAATGAACATTACTTTTATTAACTAATGTTAACAGAGATTAATAAAAACTATAACAAGTGTATTGTTCATTGTTTGTTAATTAGTTAATGCATTAACCAACCTTAACTAATGGAACCTTGTTGTAAAGTGTTACCTTTTTTTCATAAACACTGAATGACCAATAATGTCAAGCATCACTATCAGCCCATAAGTTCAGTTATTAAAAAAAAAATGCTTGACTGATGTTTTGTTAAAAGTTGTAATGATTTCAAATAACATTACATATTAATGTATCTTTGTAAAAGCTGTCATTTTGTGAAGAAGTGTGTGTGTGTGTGTGTGTGTGTGTGTGTGTGTGTGTGTGTGTGTGTGTGTGTGTGTGTGTGTGTGTGTGTGTGTGTGTGTGTGTGTGTGTGTGTGTGTGTGTGTATATACATATATATTTATATATAAAATAAACAATTTACTAGCCTATGCCAAATTGTGATAAAGAGTGTTCCTATGGAGATATTTTTGGGGATTTTTACTTACAGAACTGTTGCGCTTATTTCTGCAGAGTTAAATTCCACTGCTAAATCGCATTGGTCTAAAATCTTGCTCCACACATTCAACAAATAGGTAAATATACATCAGATATATTGTGATGTGCTGTGAATATGATGCATCGCTTTGACTTGAGCATAGACAGACGAGTTGGAGTTGAAACCCTGGTTTGTGATGAATATAGCGGTGACTGAGCCAACGCGAGTGGCTGATCTCTCTGATGCTCTTGTGTCTGAATCAGAACAAATCCCCACAGCTACGTTACAACATCTCGTGGAAAGATTCCCAGAAGAGTCAAAGCTGATGTTAGGGAAAACCAGCTCCATATTAATGATAATGCTTTTGTTCAGCGAGCACATGTGGCTTTGCTGTTTGGGTGTAACAGCAAAGTACCACATGTTCCTGGATCAACTTTCCAATCAACCAATCAGATCTGAGGGACAAGTTTACAGTTTATGTCAGGTTTAGGCTTAGAACCAGGGTGAGGTACTTAAACATCAGTGTTATTCACCTATCACTACCCTCTGATTTTAGGGAAAAGTTATGGGTAGGGTTAGGTTTAGGGCTAGGGATTGGGTAAGCAATACATTTTGGGACAGGAATGTTGATCCAGGAACATGTCTTACTTGGCAAAATCCCGGTGACCTTGGGTGTCCACTTCCACAATCTGATCAGCATCTATGCAATTTCCAGGAGTCGTGCTTTTGTTTTTATAAGTACGCCTGGAGAGAAAGACATCTTTATGCAATTGATATAATGGCCACTTTTTGTTGGAAAGAACTTGTGTTTTTTATTTATTCATTCATTCACTCACTTAAAAAAAACTTTGTTTATCTTTTTAAATAAAATTTTAAAAAATATATATATATTTTTTTTTGTGTGGCTTATCTTACAATTGTTCTTGCCTGGAAAGAAAGACATCTTTATACGGTGATACAAGCGCGGTTGATAAAATGGTCACTTTTGGGGGGAAAATAGCTTATTTTATTTATTTGTTTACTTGTTTATTCATTTGTTTATTCACTCACTCACTTAATTCATTAATTATTTATTTATATTTTTGAATTGTATTTTTTTATTTATTTATGATACAAGTGAAGTTGATATAATGGGCACTTTTTTGGAAATAACAATTTTATTTTTATACTAATATATGAACATAGCTATATATATTTTTGCGATATATATATATACAGGTCCTTCTCAAAAAATTAGCATATTGTGATAAAGTTCATTATTTTCCATAATGTAATGATAAAAATTTAACTTTCATATATTTTAGATTCATTGCACACCAACTGAAATATTTCAGGTCTTTTATTGTTTTAATACTGATGATTTTGGCATACAGCTCATGAAAACCCAAAATTCCTATCTCAAAAAATTAGAATATTTCATCCGACCAATAAAATAAGTGTTTTTAATACAAAAAAAGTCAACCTTCAAATAATTATGTTCAGTTATGCACTCAATACTTGGTCGGGAATCCTTTTGCAGAAATGACTGCTTCAATGCGGCGTGGCATGGAGGCGATCAGCCTGTGGCACTGCTGAGGTGTTCTGGAGGCCCAGGATGCTTCGAGAGCGGCCTTAATGGCACCCCAGACCATCACTGACTGTGGGTACTTGACACTGGACTTCAGGCATTTTGGCATTTCCTTCTCCCCAGTCTTCCTCCAGACTCTGGCACCTTGATTTCCGAATGACATGCAACCACTGAGCAACAGTCCAGTGCTGCTTCTCTGTAGCCCAGGTCAGGCGCTTCTGCCGCTGTTTCTGGTTCAAAAGTGGCTTGACCTGGGGAATGCGGCACCTGTAGCCCATTTCCTGCACACGCCTGCGCACGGTGGCTCTGGATGTTTCTACTCCAGACTCAGTCCTCTGCTTCCGCAGGTCCCCCAAGGTCTGGAATCGGTCCTTCTCCACAATCTTCCTCAGGGTCCGGTCACCTCTTCTCGTTCTGCAGCGTTTTTTGCCACACTTTTTCCTTCCCACAGACTTCCCACTGAGGTGCCTTGACACAGCACTCTGGGAACAGCCTATTTGTTCAGAAATGTCTTTCTGTGTCTCACCCTCTTGCTTGAGGGTGTCAATGATGGCCTTCTGGACAGCAGTCAGGTCGGCAGTCTTACCCATGATTGCGGTTTTGAGTAATGAAACAGGCTGGGAGTTTTTAAAAGCCTCAGGAATCTTTTGCAGGTGTTTAGAGTTAATTAGTTGATTCAGATGATTAGGTTAATAGCTCGTTTAGAGAACCTTTTCATGATATGCTAATTTTTTGAGACAGGAATTTGGGGTTTTCATGAGCTGTATGCCAAAATCATCAGTATTAAAACAATAAAACACCTGAAATATTTCAGTTGAAGTGCAATGAATCTAAAATATATGAACGTTTAATTTTTATCATTACATTATGGAAAATAATGAACTTTATCACAATATGCTAATTTTTTTAGAAGGACCTGTATATTGCACTGGTGTTTTATATCACAGTAGTCCACATTTGAAGTGGATCAAAATACTAGTTGTCCTAAGACAAAAACAGATGTTGTTCAAAATTCATGTATAATTTTGATGAAAGGTTTTGATCCACTTCAAATGTTGTCTACTGCATTTGTTTATTTATTTGTTTGTTTATTTATTTGTTATTTTATTTATTTATGTTTTTTGAGCAGGATTTTTAAGTGCCTTTGAATGGAACTTAGTCGAAAAAAGTGCATTTGGCACCATATCATTTGTATCATTTGGACTCTTTGGACTTTTAAAAGCACTGTTTAAAGTCCAGTAAATGGATGAGATTTGTCTGATCACTGTGAATCAGTCTCCACTGAGGATGTCCCCTCACTCTCATCTCAAACTCAAATTACTCAATCGCTGACAAGCGAAGAGGCTTCAAGATCACTGAAATATTGAACAATAGGATTTAGGCATTTTGTAGCAACTATGATCATACCGGGCTGTATCACTGTGAATGCTTCGACGGGTGTCACAGCGGGATCATGCTTCAGATGTTTGTGCATCACTGCATGTTTATCTGGAGAAAGTGCACAAGACCTGCTTGAGCTCCTGTCCTCTCCCCCCGGTTACCATGGTGATCCGGGCCGCACTTCCATGATGTGGTGGTGCAGCTCAAGAAATGTGTTGTCAGTGCGTGTGTGTGCGTGTGTGTGCGTGTGTGTGTGTGTGTGTGTGTGTGTGTGTGTGTGTGCGTGCGTGCGTGTGTGTGTGTCTGTGTGTTTGTGTGTATGTGTGTGTGTGTGTGTGTGTGTGTGTGCGTGCGTGTGCGTGTGTGTGTGTGTGTGTGTGTGGACTGCCCACAGGTGCGAGTGCTGTTGCTCACCCTCTTTGGCACTGAAAGGCAGGTTTGGTTTTCACACCGTCTCTACAGTGCCGTTGCATGTTAGATTATGATAAATCTGCCAGTTAAAGCCTCTAGGGGCTGAATTTTAATAGACACGGCGAAACATAACAATTGCTTTAGGTACTATATAATGAGATGTATATAGAGGTATATTCGGCTTTTGTGACTTTAATGTGTGCAATTGTCCTATTTATTAAAAAAAAAATCTTCATCAACTCTATGAACAAAAATAATGTTGAATAAAAAAATGTAAAGGTACAAGCGCTATACATCCAATGATGTCATCCAGTACCACAATAGATAGAACATTTATATCACCTATCGGTCATTGTTTTTAGTAAATGTTCATATCTCATATACTACATAAAACACTATATTTATTATTATTATTATTATTTCCCATGCCAAATGCTTGAGACTTGTTTGAAAACTTTTGCCAATTGGCAATATATATATCATTATTTGTTTTTGCTCTGAAATGGCTTAAAATAACTTTTTTGTCATTTGAACCATCAGTCCTATTTGTATTTATATTGATTTAATTATGAGATATGTAGTGTGTGTGTGTGTGTGTGTGTGTGTGTGTGTGTGTGTGTGTGTGTGTGTGTGTGTGTGTGTGTGTGTGTGTGTGTGTGTGTGTGTGTAATGAGTCGTGAAACAACTTTTGTTTTATATTCACCACAATATCATTGTGTAGCCTACATATTGTGAACATTGAGTAAATGAACCTGACCTGATATTTTTTGCCCATCAAGACGTGTGCATTTCCAGTAAAGGATTGTGGGTATCAGCGGGGTAATTGAGAGTCAGGATCATTAATGTGATGACGACCGAGCATCGGACGCTTCTCACGCATCAAACAGCCGCACGTCTTTTTAATATCCTTTCTC
The DNA here is from genome assembly GCA_030578275.1 of Meda fulgida. Lineage (NCBI taxonomy): Eukaryota > Metazoa > Chordata > Actinopteri > Cypriniformes > Leuciscidae > Meda > Meda fulgida. The sequence goes on from CM060627.1 coordinate 29,551,481, forward strand.
TCCTCTGCTCGTTTCACAATCAACATGCGCTGGAAAGATGTCATTTTGATTAGCTCAACAAATTCCCAGTATCATTCCTCACTGAAGAAAGCTTAGTGACATCATTAACGGTGTTTTCGTTCGCTCATTAACAGCGAGGATAAGCTAACCGTCACGCGACACCCAGACGCTCTTAGCACCTTTCTCCGAATATCCACACACCTCACGGATTGCAGAAATATTTGTGCATTGTGCTTGATAACCTGCATTTGTCAAATGACTTGCACACTCACCTTCCCGGCATTTTCAGGGCTTTCTTGAAAAATACATTTAAATTTGATTTCATTTTCAAATAACATTTGTTCCCAAACATGATGTTTTATCATCTATGTTATTGTGTTGAATGTTATTATTCTGTTCAGATAAAGTAGTCATTAGCCGATATTACATTTTCAGTGCTGATACCCGGGTCTGATGGTCGATATATACCTCATTAAAATACAGTAAAATCAGTAATATTGTGAAATAATACAACCATTTAAAATAGCTGTTTCCTATTTGAATATATTTTGAAATGTAATGTATTAATGTGGTGCAAAGCTGATTTTTCAGCATCATTACTCCAGTCTTAAGTGTCACATGATCCTTCAGAAATCTTTCTAATAGTCCTTATTAATGTTGAAAACATTTTTTTAACAGTAGTGTTTGTGTATATTTATTAATGGATCCCTATGTTGGAGGGATTGAAAAGTTTACTTTTTATCGATTTGTTTTTGCGATTACATCTTGAAAATCACTGCATGCTCAGCCTTTTCTGTCACAGTGTAAACTGTAGCGTTATTAGCTCTATATGTTGACATTTGATGTTGTTATGACGCTTGAGCTGCTTCAAAAAAGCTGAATCGTTTTGTTTTCCAACCAAAGCTCATTTTGTGATAGATGCATTTATACAAATCAGTGACACACTGTAATTACAAATCAATTCAAGATTGTAAGTAAATATAAATGGTTCATAAATATTCTCTAACCACTTCTGTATTGCACATGCTGCATATTTCACATCAGGTATCGCGATAGACAGAAATGCATTTGCCGTTTAAACAGCAGGAGTTTAAAGCTCTTTGATTTAATCATCACAAATGTCTATTTCTCAATCAGATGCGCGAATAAACGTTGTACTGTGTTCACACATGAACCAGCCGCAATAGCGTCAGGTAGGGGTGGGCGGTATGACTAAAATTCTGTTTCACGGTATGACTAATTTTATTTCACGGTAACGATATATTTCACGATATAGTTATTTATATATGTAGTTATTCTCGAAAAATCGACAAAAAGGGCTTTGTATAATAAATAAACCCAAAACTTTAGAAATGAAAAGTACACCTTGTTTGATTTTTCTATTTCTTTTAATTGGTAAATTATTTCTTTGGTTAACTATTTTGTTAGCTAAATATAGTAAACAAAATACACTCATCAACTTTTAGATGAGCTACCCCCAACTGATTGAAATTAAATACAACTCATAGGTGCAATTAAACTTTAAACAAAGTGTCGCTGAATATTTTTTCAATCTCATGTTATTGCTTTACTTCATCAATCAGTTTATATGAATATTTTATATTGAACTATTCTATTCATAATAAATTAGTTACTTGTAGGATATTAGTAATAGCCTACTAGCTAGTTATGTTTAAATGTGTTCCTCGGGCCGGTGCATTTTTGCCATGTCTGCTTATTATACTGCGTTTTTATGGGGCTTGTTTTGCTTTTTGTGATATCTGGCAACCCGTCACCTGGAGCTTTAATCAAGAGAAGTTCAGTTTTGTCAAGTTCATCACGTTCAGAAGTGACTAGAAGGAGAGCAGCCGTATGAAAACTGAACAGCAGCTTCTGTTAGTGTTGACGAAGTAGTTTACATTATACATACCTTGTAACGGCGTCATTATTTTACCACAGCCGGTGAACACTGACACACACGCTCCCTCTCAGTGCGTGTGCACGCGCGCGTCTTTTGCATAGGTAAAATGCGATCGGTTCATTTGAGTGGCAAGTTGTAGGCTAATCACGTATCGAATCAAAGGAAGATTTCATCAGCTGGTTCAGTGGCCAATTGTTTGAAGTTAGAAATACCAAAGTCCTTTTAGGCAAGTCATGCACTCGGCCGCCATCTTGGCAACGCCTCCGGGCATCTATTTCGGACTAACGAATGAATGGGCAGGGAGTCAGAACTGCACTTTCACTGGTCACCGGGACATAAAAGCTGCATGTATAGAAACAGCAGTAAAATATGATAAAAATCGCTGAAAAAGTTTGATGACTTTGCCCCAAAACAAGGTTTAAAACGCATATTCCCCCACAGGTTATACTTTACTACGCATGCGCAAGGGCTCTCTCCCTCTCTGACGTGCGTGCGCGGCACGGTTTGAAACACAGTATGTGTGAGCTCTCGCTCGCTCGCTCTAGATTCTGGGAGATTTGAACTAATTTGCGGGCATCAGGGAGCCGCTATCAATAAGCTGTAGACACTTGGAATGTCTGATATTTACACAAGCACACATACACTGCAAATCAAATCTGCCGCCTTTTCAAACAGTAACGTATTTTCCACTGTCGCAAACCTAAACTGTGCGCATGCGTCAGTGGAACCAGACGATAGGCTTAAATGTTTCCCGGCTTGACTGTTAAAAGCAGATGATTGGCTTTGCAGTGGGAGGGGCGGGACACGTGCATACAACCGCCATCTTTGGCGTTACGGGTTTTCCCTATATAGTTGTATTGAGGATTGAGTAAGTGGTATGTCTCTATATAAATAGTCTCTGGAAATACATAACTCACGCTATATATTCAGTAATTTTGCCTCAGATACAGGATTATTCGCTTTAACAAGCTGGTTGTTCATTACCACGGCAACCGCTCGCGTGTCATGCTGAATGCGATTTTCGTGTTTAAAAAGTAACTATACATAATACTCGGAAAGATGCAGATGACTATACAATATATTATTTAAGGTTATTTCTATTCGTTACGATATTGATATACTGTTGTTGTCAAGTAAGCTTCATGCTTTCCCCGTTGCAAACGCACACTCCTCTAAACTGTAGCCTACGGGTTGCTAGTGACTGCTGCGCCTTTCCCCCGAAAAATATCAAGTTAACAATCAGTTAGATATCTTAATTCCGTTGTGGATCCTCTTGATCTGCTTTCTCCATGTTTCTTTGACAAATCTCTGTGTCTCAGTCTCACACACGCTGCACGTGAGTTAACCACGGCCACTTATTTACATGTCGCGGTATACACGGAATAAAAAAATCTGTTACAGTTGACATTTTCTACCACGGTAGCGATATATACCGTCATACCGCTCAGCCCTAGCGTCAGGGTTTTGAGACGCGTCTTCATTGCAGCTGACCTCAAATGAACTCGGACACGCGCTCACACACAAGTGCAGCCCAGTTGTTTAGCACTATCAGAGATGTAGCAGATGTTGCACGACATGTGTGAATGTGTGTAGAAAGCGCTGCACTATCTAAAGGAAGTATTAGACATGCTCTACTGAACCCTGGATAGGGTTTGTTTTGTTAGGAGTGTGTGTTCTCCTCTGAAGTGTATTAGTGTACATTAACCTAAAATGCTCAAAACACATAATTGTTCTCATGACAGTGATCCACGCTTTGAAAAGCATTCGGTTCATGAATTGATGCGCCAGTTCTAGAGCTTGTCTGAATTTGCAATGATAAAAGTATAAAGCAAGTTTTTCTTGCATACGAAAATTAAGCATATTTTAAAATTGTGGCATAATATTTATTAACTCACAAAGCTTGTAAAAAAAAATGTTTAGCATGAACTAGACTAACAGCAAAAAGTGCCATGATACAGGACTGTTGTTATGTTTGTTTGACATTGTGTCACCATGTGTTAATTTGATGTGTCAATCATTTAGGTCCATACTGATAGAGAAGAACTGATATTAAATTTTTCTGAGAATTACTTTCATGGTATTGCAGTTTATCAATATGAGCCTATCTGCCTATGGCCGATATTAAAATGTTGTACTATTTTGCCTAATTAAAATATATAGTTCAGTCATGAAACTCTAGAGGGCACAGGCTGGTCCTTTACATGCAATCTGCAAGCAAGCATCATTACCACATGGCACAAGCTGATTGGCCTCTGCTAATCCTGCAGCCAATGAGATTGCTTGCTCAGCACTTAAATATATTAATTGTTTGCTGTAAGCTCCTCTGAAACCCTCCACCTCCCCCAGCTCCACCTGCTTAGATCTGCTGTGGGATTTATGTAGGGCTATGGCCCTGTAAAAAACTGTAAATAGTGTAATTCAGAAGTGACTCTTATGAACGGGTTACTTAGGCTCTGTTTACACCTGGTATTTAGATGGGTTTTGGTTAATCGGATCACAAGTGGACGACGTTAAATACAGGTGTTAATGGGGTCTAAAAGGTTTTGAGCTTGTCAACTTTCGATCACTTCCAGAAGTAGTTGAAAATGCATTTGACCGGATAACTTTCATAGAGTAAACGCTCATGTGGTCGAATACATTCGAACAGCCACAAAAGACCGTCTACTCTCCGCCTACTGACCTAATGATTAATATTATGGGAAGCGCACTAGCCAGACGGGATTTCAACTTCTTAGGCTGAAAACCCAAGTTTGGTTTGAAGATGAAAAATGAAAAATACAATTTTAAGAAAAACTGCATTAAGATTTTATCTCATTGGCAAATATTTTTTCCTGTTTTGAGCAGAAACATCACTAACTGTTCTTACATGTATGCTGAAAAAACGATTTGCCAATGAGGCAAAGAATAAACTTTAATTCAAGAAATATATTCTGGATCGTTTTCCATGAACACCTGGACCCTGAAGAAGCACCTACAGATGGGAGGGGCCGATGGCATGGGACGGGTTTAGTATATGGCAATGTGGGCGGAGCTATGCATATGGGAGGGGCTTATCTCTGTGAGAAGATTCTACAATCAATCACAACGAACACTGACATGACGTGAGTGTCTCAATCAGCTGGTGATTGTTCGGATCTCATGGAATATTAATATCCTATGACATTTTGCTTATCAAGTAAATACATCTTCTTTACCAGAAAGCAAGGCATTAATACAGAAAAGTAAGATCTGATTGGGCATCTAGTCAGTGTTCTTTGTATGTGTTTGATTGATGTTCAGGACCAGTGAATGCATAAAGAGAGCAGGAAGACGTGGAATGGCAATGTACAAGTTTCAGAACAATGGTGCATTATGTTATACACAGCAGTGTTTAGAGTTCAGCATCATGATAGCATTCATGCACGGCGCTAGCTATTCATGCACTGGTTAAAAACAGCATTCGTACACGGAAACACACCGAACTCACACGCAACTTCATTTGTCTTGTTTCTCACATGGTTTTTGAACACATCCAGTAAGTAAGGCTGTTCTGCTGCTCCTCGTGAGGGTGTGTGTTTCAGAGAGCAGGTTTAGAGTCACATGACCACTGTATCCGCACTGCCTCCTGCTGTTGTTCAGGCATCTGTCAGTGTGGGAATGCTTCACATTTCCCCGTGAGCTGGTTTCATGTTCAGCGATTCCTCCACCATCTAAAGCTCTCGTGGAATGCGGTTCAAGTTATGCCGAAGTCCCATTGAGTCTGACACTACTATTACAGAAAACAAATATTAAGATTGTTAGATTCTAATTTCCCTATGTGTGCTTTCTGTTCATCTTAACTACAATTTGTTGGGTCAGAGATTGTGATGCAAATTATTTGTTTAAATTCAGGCCAAACTGACAATGAATAAGAACAAAAGAGTTTCAAGAGATTTTTTTAAATTATCATATTTAATTATTTAATCGTTAAAACTTCACAATAAGGTCACATTCGTAATGTATTAGATCATATGAATTAACAATGAACAGCATTTATTAATCTTTGTTAATGTTTGTTCATGTTAGTTCACAGTTCATAAACTGTTAACATATTCAACTTTGGATTTTAAATATGTATTTATAAATGCAGAAGTATATTGTTCATTTTTGGTTCATGTTTACTATAACTATCTAATGTTAACAAATGAAATCAGCATTTGAGTCATGCTAGAAAATATATAAACATTTACAAATTTCTTTAAAACATTTAACAAATGAGCTGTTAATCATTATTTAATGTTGAACGTTTATTATGAAGTGCTACTGAGAAAATCTCAATACTCTGATTTTTACTCTGAATTAGTTGATTTAATTAAATAATATGTTTAAATAAATTGGTTGGTCCAGTATGTCTAATAATATTTGCAATATAGCATAGCTTCTCATGTCTTATTGCTTAAGTATTGATTTTTGTCCCATAATCAGATCACGTAATGAAATAGATATGAAATGAAATCAGGTGAATTATACATTTCTTTAAAACATTCCATATTAATGAATGACCTGTTAATCATTAAAATTAGTATTGTACATTTATTTATTAAGTATTAGAGAGAAAATCTAGATTTTTAATACTGGGAGTTGACAAGCACTATTCTAAATGAAAGAGTTTGTTTGTTTGTTTGTTTGTTTGTTTAAAAGAAGTGAATCAGTTTTAAAGAGGTAAGAATTTTCATGTATTAATTGCTTTTGTATGGCCAATGTGTGAACAGCTAGTAATGAAACTTAAAAAACAAGACCTTCTCTGACTTCTTAGGTTGTTTATGAAAGCCTGTTGGCTGATTTTTACTTGAAGGACTGTCAAATGAAAAGGATGTGATGTTTACGCGCTTCTGAGAGATCTCTTCAGTTCTGTGACACACGGATGCTTATACAATGTTCAGAATAATGACTATTCTGTACTGTAATGTCAATGTGTCGTGCAAAGAAAAATGATTAATTCAAACTATAGTCTCACATAGCCAGATCTATATAGTCTATAATCTCACATATATTTTATAATCAAACTATCATAACAGCATAATTTTAATTATCTTGATGCCGGTGAATCGCAGAGTTGGTGCAAACATTTCCACATCGCTATGATCAGATGCTTTCTTAACTGCTGTATTCAATGCTGCCATTTTGGTTGTGTTTATTTTGTTATTGAGTGGAGAGTGCACAGCACATATTTACATATTCATCTACAGTTGCTCTCAGGAGTGTGGACTGCGTCAGGATGTTCGTTAAAAGCATATTGCTGCAAAGGTATTTCATTATTTTAAGCAAAGAACGAAAAAGATCTTCGCTGTGAGTACATCGAGGCATCAAATCACGTTCAGTCTCCTGTATGTTACGTGTGCACGAGTGCGAGCAGTAAGTTGCCAGCTGCAGTTCACTTAGCGGCCACCGGTGTCACTAATAAGAAGGGGTTTTCGAAATTCTACATACAGCCCCTTTAATAAAGTAATGTTGTTATACAATTTGTTTGTCCAGTATGCCTAACAATGCCCTGTAGTCATGACTTTATTCACAATTGATTTTTGTCCCATAATCAGATCACTTAATGAAATAATGGATATGAAATTCAATCAGGTGAGTGTATCTGTGGAACTATTACAATCCAATGTACGACCATTAGAGGTAGTGAAACCCTATCCTCCCTTTGACTTGATCCATCTGTTGTCTCTGACCTTGGCTTGTGACCTTTCTCTGTCATCACCACCCCCTGTGTTTGTGTGTGTATTCTCGGCTCCTCTGTGAAAAGCTGAGTTAGTGAGGAGCTCCTCGATTCTCGTGTCTGATCTCGGCTGTCGTAACGACGGTCACATCTCCTGCTGGGACTGCAGAGCTCTTTCTGTTTCTCTATCTCCATCTGTTGGTGACTCATTCAGTACATTTTAAAGCTTTTGCATTCAGAGTTGCATTTTAGTGCAGACAACTGTTAGTTAAGCTTGTGTGTGCAGACCATAGACTGTAAAAAAAGATGGACGATGTGTCTCCACCTCCTTGAACTGTAGAATAATGAAGACAAATGTCCCAGAAATGGCCGCTGTCATCTTTCCCTGGTGACTTCATTTGGAGCCAGAGTCTGCGCAGTAGTGTTCGTGAGGTAATGATCGTCACCTTTTTTATAGCATCAAATAACTAACTAAAAACAAACACATTCGAAAAACGAACACTCGGCTTGATAAGACGGCAAATGGATTAACCCATCTTTGGGAAAAATGTATTTGAAGTGTAGTTTGATTTTTTAGTTTGGCTCATTTACATGTAGACGGTGGGGTTTATGACCTATACTGCAACCAGCCACCAGGGGCGATATACATGCTTTGACTTCACTTTTCAAGATGTGTGCGGCAACGAACATTAAACGAATGTTTAAGAGCAAACTTGTTGAAGATTAGCCGATGGGCTGTCGATTCATTAAATAAGCGATTTCATCAGAAAAGGTGTTTAGTTTATTCAGCACAGTGAAGCCTCTCCTCCATTGACATCCATTAAAGAAAAACTGACTCTTTTCTCCTTCCCTGCAGCGTTAGCAGGTATTAGCAGGCATTAAGGTTGCAGGCTTGCCTTCCAGTGGCTTTGCAGACAGTCATAAGTCATAATGACATTAGACAGTCATTTAAATCCATCTTTTTTAACCCTATTTCTACCACTTCTGTCCTGATTTCTTCGAGGGGAGGGTCTATGTGCGGGTAAATGTATGTGTTTTATCAGATCTTACGATCTAATGGACAAAATAAACTTGTACAATTTACATATAAAAGCGCCCGGAGACACGTGCTGATAACTGTCTTAATTTATTTTCTTAATATTTCTCTTGTGGCCCATAAAAAAAATAAGAAGAGAAGTATTTTGTTTTAAACAAGTTGTTTTTGAAATGCGTTTTTCGAACTAATCTGATATTTTCCTCTCAGCTCGTCGATTATGAGGTGACGCACTATAACTATTGCTCTTATAATAATTGATAATCGTAGCTAATAGCCTATTAATTTAATAATAAATGTAAAAATAATAATTTACGCCACTTGAGAGCAACAGATTTCGTTTCTGCTCTGAAGGCCGCAAGAACATTGAGCTTGGTACGTTTTTCATCTTCAAACCAAACTTAGGTCTCCAGCCAAAGTTTAAATCCCGTCTGGCTAGAGCTCTTCCCATGATGTCTACGCATTAGGTCAGTAGACGGAGAGTACACGGTCTTTTGTGGCTGTTCGAACACATCCGACGACATGACTTCGACACATTCGTCTACACTACTAAAGCAATCCGGTGAAATGTATTTTCGACTGGTCAAAGTTGACAAGCTCAAAACGTCTTAGACCCCGTTTACACCTGTATTAAGCGGCGTCCACTTGTGATCCGATCTACCAAAATGCATCCTATTACCAGGTGTAAACAGTGCCTTACACACTAATCCCGGTGAACTAGCAATTGACTTTTCCTATAGACAAATGTGCTGTTTAAGCAACAAGCTTCCGTCTTTTCACCTGTAAGAAGGCATTCACACATCAACACCAAAAACTTGGTAGTTGCACTCACACTAGCTGTTCAGAAGTCTGATTGCTTGTGAGAAGGAACCGCTTTGAGTCTGGATGTTCTGGTCTGAATGCTTCCTCGTCCCAGATGAGCTTGAACCCGATGTGTGAAGGATGAGAGAGAGGAGTCTTTGATGATGGAGATGGCCTTCTTCACACACCTAGTGTTATAAAGGTCTTCAGGCTGTGCCGTCTTCACTACTCGCTGTAGGGCGTCTCTGTCAGATGCTAAGCAGTTTCCATTCCAGACGGTGGAACAGCTGGTTAGAACAGTCTCAATGTGATAGTCTGCAGCTGTGTCTGAAACCACTCCCTATCTACTATAGTCCACTATATCGGGTGTCAGCCATTTTGTAGTGGTGTCCGAATTCTTAGTGAACGACATCATTCCCTACATTCGTTCACTACTTTTACCCACAATCCTCTCTGAATTAGAGTGTACATTCGATGTACACTTGCTGAAGCACTATTTCCCACAATCCAATGCAGAGCAAGCAAGTTTAAACCCTTTTAACATTTTTTTTATTTTTTATTAATCATTACTTGAATAAAACATTAAAATATTGAGACAATATCATATAGGAAATAAATATATTATATTAAAATTAAATGAAATTATATTAATAAGGTAAATGATATAGGTAGCCTATATCTTTTTTTTTATTAAAATATATTATTTAGGTATGAACACAATTTAATGTGTTTTACTAATAAGGTCTTTATATTGTGCATTGATAATTTGGTAGATGTTTTGAAAAATATCCGTTAATCATCTGTAGGTAACGCATTCATTCAAATGTAATAAGCCTGAGGGCGATCAACGACCACGGCATCTGTGAGCGTGGGAGTTACAATTTCAATCGATGAACTACATAGCTGGCACGCACGGGGGTATATATAATTACAAAATAAAGTCATTATGATTGTTATTGTTGTTAATATTATTTTATAAAGTAAGTAACATGTATGATAAAAGGAGTTTAATCACTACTGTGACGAAGGCTTTTCTGCGACAGCTCCAGCTCTCCGACGCACAGTGTAAACGTCAGCGTCTGAATTCACTCACTTCATTTCGTTCACTCTTTGCAGATGTAGTGCACTCAAATGCCATACACTATATAGGGATTAGTGAATGAGTGAACGAGTGAGCGGTTTCGGACACAGCCTGTATTTCTTCCATATTTTGCATGTAAAGAAACTGAACTTTACTAGAGGTGTAACAACTGTTTTATCTGCAGTGTGTTGTCTATGCTACACGATTTAAAAAAGAGGCGGTGCTTTTCAGGCTAATCGATTTTTTACATGTGTTGATATTCTGGCCATAGATGTGTGAAAAGTGGTTGATTCAATGATTCAATGTCTTGAATGTTTTTGGAAACGCTGACCCAAGTCTGCACCTGTTTTCCACAGCATAGCCTCCTCCCTCATCTATATTCCAGTCATGTGTAAAATCTGGAGTAGTTTGTCTTGGTCTGTTTTGAGAGCTTTGTCAGCTCTGAAAAAGGTCGATTTTAGCCTTTCCTCAACCCTCTTAAACTCTGCCAAGCATTCCAGCACACTACCTGCTATTTAGCTTGACTAATGTGGGAAAGATTGGCATTGTTTAGATCGACATGGGGGAATTCATTTTATTGGCGCACGTTGTCTTTGTTTGTTTTTGCACCTGATTAAGAAATTATGCAAATCATCAGGTAATGATACAAATGCCCAAAAAAGTGGTAGTCTTGTCTCATTTGGTTCTCTATACCAATATAGAGGTTTAGATAAAATAAAATAAAAAACAACATTGTTTATTTAAACAAAACATGAACACAAAATGAACAAAGACTTAGCTTGACTTGAGCATGTGCTAAATATACAAAGACCATTGACTTACAAGAGCATGGTCCTGAGCGTGATCAAGACAATGAGCCAATGACAAAACAGAACTGAGTATCACATGACTAGATAAACCAATGGAAACAAAAAAGCAGCACATAACATGATCCCATGAGGAACAGGGGAACCACGGTACAAAATTAGGAACTATAGGTGTGTTCGACTTCATGCAGCGCTGTGCAGATCGATCTGCGTGTGACTTAAAGCAGTGCATGCCAGTTAGAAATTATATCCGAGTTGAGACAGCGCCGACGCCACGTGACTGACGTACGACATCAAAACACCGTAAGAGCGATTCGAGAGCAGACGGCTGACTCTGACACAACATAACAGAGTTATAAAAGAAGGATTCGTGAGCATTAGTGCAACTGAAGGTGTTAGAATAAACATGAAACGCATGTGATCGTTGTCATGTGATAATTCCGGCCAATCGTGGAATAGCTGTGTCGTCATAATGATCACATGACAACGATCACGCGAGTTTCATGTTTATTCTAACGCCTTCAGTTGCACTGTACAGTACAGTACCACTGATTTAAAATATATAGACCCACTTTATTGGTATTTAAATAGTATAGGGTTATGTTGGACTGAATTCTTGTACAGATTTGAGCACACCTTGTGACTATGAGAATTTCAAAATAAAAGACAAACCACAAAACAGACATGACAAAATAAATAATTCTAATGTAACATTATATCAAATTATAGGAGATAAAACATTAAATGATTTTATTTAAAAAATAATTTAATATAACATTAAAATTATGTTTATATATATATATGTATATATATAATATTAAATTACATTATAAAATAATGATAAAATTATATTTTTTTATTATAAAATTATATGTATGTATGTATGTATGTATACACAAACTTTTATGTTAAACATGATTTATATATATAGCGCTACTGTGCAATATGTCAGTGTACTCTCACATGTCTGTGGCTCTGGCACGAGAGGGAATTTAAATTGATTTCATTTCAAATCAATTTACAAATTCATACAGTATCTGGACTTGACATAAGTTTTATGTTGTTTTAAAAAAAAACAAGCAAAATCGTGTCTTGACTTGATGTGCATTATTATTGTTTGTAAAATAGAGCGGCTTTAACATTTTCAAATCTGTTTTTGTGTTGTTGTGCCATTTTTCCGAAGTTGCTTCTTGAAGGTTGCGATGTGCAACCTTTGCAGATGTTGTCCCGCCACAGTCCTGTGGATGTGTGTGTGTGTGTGTGTGCATGTGCGTGCCTGCGTGTGTGTGTGTGTGTGACATGAGTAATGAGTGGACTGAGACTCTATTCTCTTCCACCTCCCTCCGTCATCTGAGACTCGCTGTTGTTTAAGGATGCTCCTCTGCTACCTGCCGGGACTCTCAGTAGATGATAAATCTGTACACCGCCTCTTCTGCCAGACTCAGACCTCTCGCACCTGCACCGGTGCCGTTTCATGCCCGCCGGACACTCCTGCTGGGCAAGAGGGAAAACACAACAACAGAGAGACAACATGCCCACTCCCGGGAAACTACAGCCACCCTTCGTACCGCACGGCCTGTTGCCATAGCAACCATCTGTCTTCTCCGGAGCGCAGGAATGCAGGGATGACAGGACGGAGGGGGAGGAGGAGGACAAGGAAGTGCTTTATGCTTTCTTCTTCATCTGCATGTCTATGTGGATCATTTCAGTGTTGAATGATCACTCGTTTGATCATCGCATCTATGGATCAGTTCACATGATTCACGAATGAGTTATGAATACAAGCTCCAGTACTGTTATCAATATTGACATATGTATAAAATCTCAATCTGATCATTTCAAAGTTTTTTTTTTTTTTTTTTTTGATTTGTTTATTTCGCTGGAATGGTATGAAACTTGGTAAAGGTTTTGACACTTGCTGTCTGAAAACACACACAAATAATTATGGACATGATTCGAAAAGGTTAAATGGTCCTGAATAAAATAGTCACACTTGTTCAGTTTACAGTAAAAAATTAGCGCATTGGAAATGAACATGAAAGATGAATTTCATCTAGTCGAAGCGTTTGGTACTGTCTATGCTCAAAAAGTGAATAAATGGATTATAACTACAGCATAAATATAATTTAGTACTGTAAAATCCCTTAAAAATACAAATTATTAAATTAAAAACAACATCGAACTAAAATATAGTACAATCATTTCACTGAAATTAGAATATATATATTTTTATGTTATTTTTCATTTTTGACCGACATGCGAATAGTACCAGAGGGTTAAAATTTCGTAATAATTTAAAATACAGTAAAAACTGTAATATTGTGAAATATTTTTGCAATTTAAAATAACTGTTTTCTATGTGAATAT